>JAATLQ010036186.1:0-15138 GCA_013421005.1 Heliconius erato x Heliconius himera | reverse complement strand
ACAATATAAATTCATAATTGTCTTTCAATGCCTTTTTTATCTTCATTATAAAAGAGCGAAGCGAGCAGGGGGGTTTTCAAGCGAAACTAGCCAACCTTCCCAGTACAGTTGTAGTATTAGTATTTATAAGTAATTTCTAAATCTTTCTTTATCTTACGTGGACATTAAAAGAACTGATGTGATATTAGTGCTCTGTGACCCAGAAAATGTCCATCAAAATGTTCGCGAGTGTTTAATGATGTCATAAAACTAGTAATTTAGTGTAGTTTATATACCTAATGCAAGATAAGTGTGAGTTCTTGGGATTTTTCTATTAAGGAATGGGAAATGATGGAATAATGAGTTTGTATATTAACAAAAAATGTTTTATTATATTTCAACTTTTTGTGCTGGATTGTCCTCTTACCGAAGTTAAAGTGAAAGACAAGGAAAAGCTATAGATAGGCTATATTACGAGTACACCACGTACCTCGCTGTTGCTGTGGTTAGAGTTACCTGCCGCACTTAGAACGTGTCGTGTGTCATACAACGAGTTGTAGAAAAACTAACAAAACACATATGAAATAAAATTAAAAAGATAGAAAAGAATGGGAAAATGAAGATAGAGTGCAACTTCAATTTAATTCATTTTTTTTGGTGTCGCGCTATTTTCCACATATAATAGAGGGAACCTAGTGATACGACACTGCGTTCCCCAAACACTGTCTAATTTTCGAATCATTGCGTATAAAGTGGCGGAGCTCGTCGTGTTTTGTCTTGTTAAGCTGAGAATTTGTCATTATTTTACAATATCTCATTTGGTTTTATAGCTATAATAGTATAGTCCACGCAGGTGAAGCCACAAGCAGAACACTCTTGTAAAAATGCAACGATCTTATTATCAAGTTTTGATTAGCTTTTTTCACATACATGAAAGTTTTTTTTTGTCAAGTTCTTCACGCACGGACGGACTCATAAAATAAAACTGAATTATTTTTTTTTCAAATATCGATAATGTTACAAACATCACTACACATACTTAATGTCGTCACGCGCACTTGTCGCTAGATATTGTTTAGACAGCGAGAAGTTAAAAAGATATTCGGTTACCAAAAAAATATATGACATAGTCATGAATTAACTATTTGAAGTAGTCGTGGTACAATGGCACATCGTCAGGCCGTAAACGTGACAGTTATTGCTTCGATTCCCATTCGGGGACATGAATTATTTTAATTTCCTCGCTCCTCCAGTTGATAACAAGGCATAAGGCGTCGTTGAGTCCTGCAACTAAACACGCAATAATTGGGCGCTGTGTAGGAACAGACTGTCTTAACACTAGGTCCCACGTGTCAAACCTGTTATATAAGAGATATAAATATTGTTAAATAAATATGAATCTACACCCACCATTCTGTTATATATATGCCTACTGTGCCATATGCCATATCAGTACCAATATACAGGATGGAAGTGTCAGCGCTCCTTTTACGGGAACAGCATATACCATGTAGGGTAAAATATTTTAAACCCATGCCTAAAGAAATTAATCAAGATACCTTAACAGTTTAGACAGGATTTTTTTTCATTTCACGATGTTTATCCATACCTGTATTTCGTATACCAATAACGTAAACACTTGCTACTACAAAAATACTACTAAAGGTTAATCAATATTGAACTTTATTATTTAACAATACCTACGACTCGACGAATGCGGTGGTTTCCCTTAGATAGACAAATTCGTTCGTCGTTCTTGACAAATGGCCTTTTATATTACAACAATAAATTTATTATTTATTTTGTTTGAAAAACTCAATTTTTAATTTTTGGGAAAAAAATAATTGTGTAAGGCTTTTATAGAGTAGTTAAAACTGTGGTTTCATTTAAAGTGGCGCTGACACTTCCACCCTGTATATTGATATTATAAAGTGGAGTGGAAAAGGCCAGTTGTGGCGCAGGGGAACAAAGTATGACTGTAAAACCGACTGGTTGTGGGTTCGATCCACACTCGAGGAAATGATATATTTATTTACGTTTATATTTTCATTTCTTCTCTCTGGTGTCGAGGCAAAGCAAGGCGTTGATTTCCGACACTCAACACGTAATGCCTCCAGAACTCGGCGGAAAGTGGGAAACGGAGTGTCTTAACACTTCCCTCTGCCTACCTTGCTGTGTGCGGGATACAGCGTGAAGCTGATTATATATAAAGTGGAAGATTATGTTTGGTTAAACGCACTAATCTTAAGAACGATTTAAACATTATCATCCAGGAAGGTAGGCTATACTACATAACATTAATGATCTCGTTATAACTCACTGATCTGTATGTAGCCAAAGTTTCCTTGAATACTTAAAATTTGTGTCATACACAGCTCTTGCTTGACATTTGCTTGTTGAAACGGAGTCCCGAGTAAAAGGTAGTATAAAAATAAAAAACAAACATCTCGGTTAACGTAATGGCCGCCACATCAGTATCTAACGTGTACGTTTATTTAACGTGTTCCTGAAGAGAGCACGTGCCGCCATTAAGCATTTACATAGTGATGTGCTGTGGCAATTGTATCGATATTTTATTTATTTGTACAATTTTCATATCGGACAAACTTACAAGGCGTATTGTTGCATTTTGATTTGAAATATATAATGATTATTTCACAGAAATAAAGCAAAAAGTGGGGCTCATATCTTGCTATTGTTTTTTTACTAAGTTGTAATATAGATGAATATTACACAAGTTCTTCGTAATTGTAACCAAAGACACGTAAACTGTTCCAGCGTTCAGTTACTTAACTAAAAGTTGCGCAATTACTGATTTTGAGGCAAAGAAACTACACGCTAGTAAGGTCTTTGATTTTCACGATTATTACACATTTTTAATGTAAACGGATACATACAATTTTAGAAACCCAACGTTTCGAAAACTTTGTAGTAGTCCGCCCGTATAGACAGAGACACATACTCAAGGCGCTCTATTCTATTACTTTGTTAATATTATTAAACTAATATGGGAAAAAATATATTAAAAATGAACAATGGAATCAGTAAATATTATTTACTAAGATATCATAAGAATGAACCTAGTGGTAACATTGTGTTCCCCACCCAACGCTTAATTTTGGAGACGTTGCTTGTTGAGTGGCGGAACTCTATTCCGCGCCTTGTATTCTTACTAGAACAATGAAATGAAAATAATTCTCCTGGGTGGAAGTCGAACCCACAACCTTCGCATTTACGTTTAAAAAAATAGCATCAACAATTTAGGTATTTCTTATATTATAATGAAAAAAATCTACTTCATGCTATTCTTAAGAAGCATCAAGATCCATTCAAAGTTTCCGCAACAGCGGCGTGTATTCATTCGGCCTGCGAAGCAATTTGTCGGGACAAGAGCTGAAATTCTAGAATATATTTTTATTTAAGAGTAGGTAATGTTATGATAAACTAGTTTTTTCACATATTTCACTTGCACATATTGAAAAAGTGATAATATTTTTTTGTCTATTTGATTGTCTTTGCAATGTGGAACTTAACACGGACCTTTTTATTCCTTTACAAAAATGCATTTTTTAGCTACACGCTGTAACACGTACGCCATATACACAACAGGATAGGCAGAGGGAATTTTCCGCCGAATTCTGGAGGCATTACGTGTTGAGTCGAGAAAACCAACACCGCGCTTTGCCTCGGCACCAGAGAGAGGAAATGAAAATATTAAATACTTCTTTTCCTGGATTGGGAATTGAACCTACAACCTATTTCATTCACAATCGCACGCTAGTGGGGCGCAACGGTGCCACGACTGACACCAAGAATACTTTTACAAAAACATTTAAAAAAAAAAGAAAAAGGCAAATGTAAATAATATTTTTTAGCTTCCCACTACAACATTCCGTTTCCCACTTTCCGCTCAATTTTCGAGACATTACATAAATTACTTTGTTATAACACTATAAAATAACAATGATATTTTCGAGACATTGCGCGAAAATTAAAGTGTTGAATACTTGAGTAGTATCACATACAACACTATAATAGAAGGAGAGCTATCATATATCGATAGAAAGGACATTACTAGTCCTCAAGTCCTGACCTTATAATTATCCCACTAATTTAGTTGATAATTCTCGTCCTTGACTATCTGATCTTACTGTAAGGAGATTTTGTTAGAAATTAACTTTATTTCTTAATTATATACAAAGATAACTGGAGCTTTTTAATTATGTAAAATCAACAAGGGATGATTTTTAAAAGAAATTAAAAAATAATTTATTAACCGACTTAAAAGGAGGGTTTTCAATTGAACTGTGTGTTCTTTTGCCAACCAAAGCAAAAATGACCTAAACCTTCCCAGAAAACATCCGACTGTAATCGTAACGTTTGTGGGTTTGATCCCCACTCGGGGTTTTTTTTTGCTTCACGCTATGTTGGCATACAAGGCACCCCCGTTCCCGGGGCAATGATGTTTAAATATTTATTATTTCTGTGTACAACTCCGCACTTTGTCTACCAGAGTATTTTTACAGGAATAAAAAATGAGATTTTCTATTCTACATCTCTATGTCCACACAAATAAAGATGCGGGCGACGACTAGTATACGTATAACTAAAATTTCATTTTAAACCTTAGATAAGATCAAATGATGAATATCTCCTAACAAAACATGTCACACACACACACGCTAAAAGGCCTGTGGTCGATTTTTCGGAGGCGCCTTATATAAGCTTAAAACTCTGGAACCCGGTTCATATTGAATATTTTATATTTTTTTTTTTCATTAATATATTATGTAAAGTTATAAAGCATTGAGCTCCACCATACACGCAATATCTCGAATTTAGCCCGTAATTACCCGTAAGCCCAGGTTCTTCTTTGCTACCCTGCGAGATATACCGTGAAGATATTTTTTACAAGATTTGCTTTAACTTGCCGTGTTAGTATGTAATGTTAGTATATATATAAAATCTCACAAGCTCAACTTGAACCACTTCCCAGTGTCCGATTGAGTTGAAATATGGATTACGACTTTAGATCTGATAACAATAAAATATCATAAATTAACAATATTTTGGTAAATACAAAATGGCCGCCGCAACAAAATGTCAGATAACAATTTTTTGCAAAACCCACCTTCACATAGGTATCAAATGCCTGATTTGTAAAATACACATGATAAAACATCTAGAAAATCTATGGTTTAGTGGTCAGAACGCCTGGTCGGTTTCCAGAAGGCGCGGGTTCGAGTCCCGCTACGTTCAATTTTTTATACGTTTTCTAAATAAGTATTTTTCTTTCCTAAGTGTGGAATAACACTTTAAAAAAATATCTAGAAAATCTTTTTATAATGCTTAAAATACTTGCTGCTGTTTTACACTTTTTTTGAATTATTTTATTAACCAATATTTTCTTTACTCTTCGTCAGCTTTATTGTCACGGATTTTACGACGTAAAGTGAAAAATCCCGTATTTGTCCATACAATTTCGTCATCTTCTCTATCGGCCTGCTACCCTTCCTAACATACCTAGGTGTCAAATTTCAACATTCCAGTAGTTCCGTATGTACATCACCACTCACTCTGTCACTCAGTAACAAAAGAGTTTTATATAACATAGAGATGAAGCATATAAATCCACGCTTTTTAACAAGCAACATTGTCACATTATCGACACGAGGACCATCAAACACGGTCTCTAGAGGACATTATTGATTCAGACGAAAGGTTTAGTTTGAATGTCGCTGGCCATCATTGGGGCAGTAAATTTTATGTTTTATTTCCAGTGGAGGTAGTTTAAAAGTATATTTTACTATCTTCCACGTGTATCCTATGTATAACAAGGTAGGCAGAGGGAAACTAGTGTTAAGAGACTCTATTCTTCTCACTTCCTCCAATTTTCGATACATTGCATGTTGAGTGGCGAAACA
This sequence comes from Heliconius erato x Heliconius himera, assembly GCA_013421005.1. Classification (NCBI taxonomy): domain Eukaryota; kingdom Metazoa; phylum Arthropoda; class Insecta; order Lepidoptera; family Nymphalidae; genus Heliconius; species Heliconius erato x Heliconius himera. Next base: position 9,235 of record JAATLQ010036186.1, on the reverse strand, counting down.
CTACACCACGCTTCGTCTACAGAAGAATAAAATAATTAATTATCGTGATTAACTTTACGCTTCACGCTGACTGGTATCTATTTCGAACTGTTATAACCCTTATTACCAGGTACAACAAGCTTATTATAGGAAATATTATATCCTGTTTTTTTTACTGAGCTACTGTACCGTCCAGTACAAACTGACATTTATACGAAATCTGTCAATAACATTGGGATCGTTCTTTTCATCTAACTATAGAATTAGAAATAGTAAATAGATTTTCTTTTATTCTGACAACTTCTAGGGTTTTCCTTCATTCATGTAGATTTTTTTTAGCTTCACTGTGTATCCTGTACATAACATTGCAGATAGAGGGGACCTGGGAACCTAATGTTAAGACATTCAATTCCCATTAAAACACTTTTCGCCGAATACTGGAAACATTAAGCACTAAGTGGTCGAAATCAACCCCGCACTTTGTGTCGTTACCAGAGCGAGAAAATTAAATGATTAAATATTTCATAATTTTCTCGATCGGGAATTGAATCCATATCTGTTCCATTGCGTCTCAATGGTCTCAATTATGTAGCTACTTCAAACTCCAATACAATATTCCACTTACTAATAAAATAAAGAAACTCTTTCATACTCATACAATATGTTGGTTAAGTTAATTATATAACTTTTTGCCTAAATAAAATAAAAGAATGCCCACGGGATATGAAAAAAATATTATATTAATATACAAATTGAAATCTGGTATATTTTATTTAGAAGAATAAAAGGTATAGTCTCTGGTCTTAAGCTGACTGTAAACGCTATGATTGTGGGTTCGATTCCTACTCGGGGAGATATATTAAAGATATTAAAACAGTGAAAGAAGCAAGTGGTCTATATCATTCAGATCTCCATATTTTTTTTCCAAGAGCTTTACGTTATATCTTAAAAAAAAAATCTGTCCACGCGTCCCCAATTCCGCTCACATCTCGAAACGGTGAGTTTTGAGTAACTTAATATCGCAATTTGTCTTCTTTTAGTTGCGAGGAAATGAAAATAACTCATTCCGCCAATGGTAATCGAACCCACGCTGTGCCGCTGCGCATCGACAGCCACGATCGATAGATCGATTTATATAAATCGAATGTTAAAAAAACCACTTTTTGAGGAGAAACAGAGGCACAGAGGCAAAGAAACCAAAAGTCACTCTATTGTCCACTCTCAGTCGTCTAATACTATTAAGAACTTGAAACTATAAGATAACCTAGGTTTCAATTTACATTTTCCCGTTTCGACATAATGTAAACGGTGTCCTACGACCCATATTTGCATACTCTACATGATCCGATTACAAAGAACGCTATTGGTTAGTAGGGTAACTATAATTTTATTTTTTTAGGAAAATATAGAAGTATTTTTTACTATTGTAGCGCAATGGAAGTCTGGTCAAATAATAAAGTTTGTAGAAGAAATTTGTAGAATATTTATTATTATAATATTTTTTTATTTTCACATGCTACCCACATTTAGTATGTTATATAATAAAAATGTAATGTCTGACTGAATGCACGATGTTTGTGGATTCGATCTCCGCTCGTAGGAATGATTACATTTAAATTATTTTTCTTTCCCCGGTCTGTTACATCAAGCGTGGCGTTGATCTCCGCTTTTCAATATAGGATATATGTAAAATTTGATGGAAGGTGAGGAACTGAGTGCCTAACTACTAGTTTAAATGTGCCTGTTCTTCTATGCAGACAAAAAAGTAAAGCTGATATAAGATCATATACAAATATTATGTATTAGTTAGCAAAACTTTTACGAAATAATTATAATGTAAAGTAAAAGACAATAAAACAACTTAACGGTGTATACATGTCCAAAGTATTTTAATTAAGCTTACTCTTTAATCAGCGAATTATATAAATTGAGGATAAAAAATATCTCTTTTATAACTTAGTTACAATATCTTCGCTTAATTCGCAATATTGCATAATAAACTTAACGCCGCACTCTGTCTTACCAGAGCGGGAAAATGAAAATAATCTATTACGCCGAGTAGTAATCAAACGTTTATAAACGCTGCGCCACTACACGAACAACATTTAAAAATCAACAAAATACTTGTCCTATAACTTCAAAAAGCTGTGTCATACAACATGAAAGGTTTTGGTATTATAGCAAGCCCTTTTCTAGTTCCCTGGATAATATAATCTCCGGTAATGGCGGGGTTTTAATCAAACAATATCAACAGTCACTTTATGCGTTATAAAATTTGAATAAATATACTTTGAAAAACTTTTTCGGTTTTTGATTAGGATGAGCAACTTCACGCTTTTTCCCGCATAATAATTTAGGCCGTTCTCCACCGCACCGCTTGAGACATTGCGTGTTGAGTGGCGGAACATAACGTCGCGGCTTGCCTTGTTGCCAGAGCGAGAAAATGTAAATAATTCATCTCCCGAGTGGGAATAAAATCCACTATAAACCTATCAGCGATATTTGTGATTGTTTCTTAAGAAATGGCTGTACATTATACGTATAGGATTATATTGCCCAGCCATATGCGGGATATAGCAAAAAGCAAAAAACCTGCAGTAATCCGATGCAGAAAGCCATCACGCCTCTCTATCGCTTGTTCCGCGCTCTCGCTCGCACGCTCGGCTCTGACAGAACGTGACATGAGTCATGCTTTTTTTTTTATTTATAAGATGTCCACGTCAAAAAAAATATTTTTTCGCTAGAGACAATTTCTGTAAATAAGTATGTTGTTCTAAAGAATTAGGTCAAGATATAAAAAAAATTGAAAAATGGAAATGCTTTCGAGGACTTTATACGTGCACTTATGATTTTTCAAAAAGTTGTTTCAATCAAATACACGAGTAATTTTTGCAGAACAAAAACTAGAACGTCTGACTGTAACCGAAACGGTTGTAGGTTCGATTCCCACTCAAGAAAAGTTTTGTTTCCTCACTCTCGTAAGAAAACAAAACGCGGCGTTGATTTCTGCCACTCATCACACAATGTCTCCAAAAACGCTTATAGTGATTTTTTTCTTTTAAGCTTAAAAAATCATCAGTATATTTGTAAACAAATTTAAATGTTTTAAGTAAGTTTATATTAATTTTAATATGGTCAAAGTGATTCTCTAATTAAATTGTGAATTATTATTATGAAAATATTTTCTTGTAAATGCTTTTTTTACATACTAAGCGCAGCGCCTTACTCACAAAACGCGACGTTGAGTTCCGCTCTTACTTTGAACTTCGGAAGTGAGTAAAGATTATTTACTGTGAGATGTCCGCATATAAATAGATATACAGCGTGATGCCTTAATATTTTTTTTGTAGCTTCTAGCTGTATCCAATATGAAGTATAGTAAGCAGAGGGAACCTAGGAACCTAGCCCTAATATTTCCTTTTCAATTTAATTTTTTCCTTCTTAATTTATCTATAATATTTGCCATATTAGGGAGCGGAGTGACCTAACACCACTTACTTGTAGCCCTTGCCTTAGACGCAAGTGAAAATTTAAAAAAAGTACCCATCATAAAAAAGTCTCAAAGCTTCCGCAGAGGCAATTTAAACTTGCGAGAAAACTATTTAAGTTTTATGTAGGAACTTCCTAGTTCCTCATAACGTGTTAGGTTTTCACCTTACTTTTGTTATATTATGAACTTATTTCCAAAAACCGTTAGATACGGGTTTAATTATAAACGCTACGATTGTGGGTTCGATACCGACTCGGTGGAAAAAATACTTAATATTTTCATTGCCTCGCTCTGGTACAAAACACAGCGTTGAGTTCCGCGCAATCAACGCGAAATGCCACGAAAATTGAGCGAAATGTATAGAATGCATAGTCTTAACGCTAGTCTTGGTTTATTTTGCCTACTCTGCTATATGTAGAATATAACCTAGAGTTATATAAAATAATTTAATTCTCTTTTATAGTATTTTTTAGCTTCACTCCGTAACCCGCACATAGTAGGGTAGGCAGAGAGAACCTAGTGTTAAGACGATCCGTTCTATACTTTCCAACGAATTCTCAAGACATTGCGTGTTGAGTGACGGAACTTAACGCTGCGCTTGTAACCTTACATAATGTATTAATGAAAAATAAATATACATACAGGGTAGACAGAGGAAAACTAGTGCTAAGGCACTCCGTTTCAACTTTCCGACGAATTTTTGAAGAATTGAGTGTTGAGTGGCTGAACTGAACACCACGCTTTGCCTTGTTACTAGAGAGTAGAAATGAAAATATTAATAAATAATAATTCATTTCCCAGAATGAGGATCGAACCCACAACCATTGTTTTCAGACGCTTGTGCCCTTGCACTAAATAAACATTAATATTAAATATAAACCGGGTTTCAAAGGCTTAAGCTTACATAAAAAGCCTTCGAAAAATCGACCACAGCCCTTTTCGAGTGTGTGTGACACGTACCTATTGTTGAAAGATATTCATCATTTGATCTTCACCAAGGTTTTAATAGGAATTTAAATTTATACGTTTATTTGAGGTTATTGTGGCACAGTTATAAAGGAGGTAATGCGGTGATTTTGAATTCGATTCCTTAGAACACAAAAAAATAAAAAACTTCACGCTGTATCCCGCACACAGCAGGGTAGGCAGAGGGAACCTAGTGCTAAGACACTTCGTTCCCCACTTTCCGTCGAATTCTGGAAGCATTGCGTGTTGAATGTCGGAACTCAACGCCGCGCTTTGCCCCAACACCAGAGCGAAGAAATGGAAATATAAATTTAAGTAAATATTTCATCTCCTCGAGTGGGGATCGAACCCACAACCAGTCGATTTTTCAGTCACACTTTGTGCCCCTGCACCACGACTGGCCTCCAATTAAATTATAACAACCAATATTGTCATGTGTAGTGTCGTTAGAAGGAAAGAATCCCTGAAATGCGAGTGCGAGTTTTGGCCTATTAGATTTTAGATCAATGTGAACATGACTAATTTAAGCTTACGGGCGTATGCACTCATTTTATACGTAATGAACTACAAATATATGTTTGTCAATGTTCTTTCGTGATATACAATCATATTTTACGGGTTCTGTACCTGAAAAGGTTAAAACGTAACCCTAATTATATCCTATATAGGATCGGATCTATTTTCTTGACAGACGAACAATTAGACAAACGGACTATAAAGTGATTCTATAAGAGATCAGTTCTTTTGTTTTGAGACACGGAATCCTAAATACATATTTACGTATTCCAAGTAATTTAATAATTACCATAGAAACTTCTATAAAGTTGCAAACTTCATAGTGCTTCTTGAATACTTATAAAATATATAAATATTCTACAAGGGAGCCGGTGTCGAATAAGAAACTTAGAAGAAACTTAGAATTGTAAAGATTTTAAAGTGTTTCTTGTGTTAATAATGGTCAAAGATTCGAACTTTGGGTAAGGCGAAGTTACAAAATTTTAGTCTTTTATTAAGTTCACTGTGTATCCCAAATCCAACAGGGTAGGCAGAGAGAACCTGGGATCCTAATATAAGACACTCCGTTCCCCATTAAGACACTTTCACTCCATTTTCAGCTGAATTAAAAAATAAAATCAGCTTCACGCTTTATCCCCCACACAGGATAGGCAGAGGGAACCTAGTGTTAAGACACTCCGTTCCCCACTTTCTGCCGAATTCTGGAGGCATTGCGTGTTGAGTGGCAGAACTCAACGACGCGCTTTGCCTCGAAACCAGAGCGAAGAAATGGAAATATAAATTTAAGTAAATATTTCATCTCCTCGAGTGGGGATCAAATCCACAACCAGTCGGTTTTACAGCCACACTTTGTGCTCCTGCTTCACGACTGGCCTCAAGCTGAATTTAAATATTTAATATTTTCAGATGAAAATATTAAATATTTTATTAATTATATATTACTTCAACAATAACAAATATAACTTTCCTTGTCGTTCACGCAATACAAAATCCTATTGCCATGATAGTCTTATGCTGTAAATGGTTTAAAAGTAACATACACGGAGTGTTTTAATATTAAGTTCCATTATTCCCTCTGCCAGTAACATACACGGAGTGTTTTAGTATTAGGTTCCATTATTCCCTCTGTCTACCCTGCTATGTACGAGAATCTAAAAGTAAATATACAGCGTGAAGCTAAAAATAATGCATTCCCTTAAAAGAGAATCGATCAGATTACCATTGGTTTTACACCCAAAAGTTTAACAATAACCTCTATTATTATATTACTTATGAAACGTTAATTAAAAGTAAAAATATTCTTAATTACGTTTTCCACGTCCCAAATACCCACTGTCTAAATCGTTCGCTCGCTAAACATGTCGAGGGCACTCGTCGCCTGAATAAAGCTAGAGACGAATTGGTATAAATGAAGGTTCCAGTTGAAATTTCAGTCTGAAAGGTTTTCTGAACTGATTTTGAAGAAAGATTATGTTTAATCTGACACGATGGCGGTGCTTTCCTTTTCGGTTTGGTAATAAGATATAGTGCGGCTTTTAGATCCGCCCGCAGTGCACTCAATACGGAATGTTTTGACCTTAGGTTTCCCTCCCATAATTCATTAGAGCACTGTTCCTCTAAAGAAAAAAATAGAACCCTTATAAAATTCCTGTGTTGTCCGTCTTCTGTGTATTTTTCTCATAAACGCGTTGAGCTGAAAGCTGAAATTTACATCTTATATCTAATTTCTTGTCAATCATTCAAATTAAACTCCTAAGTCTAATTAAGTACGTTTATGCTTCATTTTCCCCACGTTGTATGAAATTTGATACCTCATCATAACCTATAGCGTACTTCTTGTTGACCTAGAACTATGAAATTTGGCAAGAAGTAAGAACTTGTGATAGAATAAAGTAAAAAATCCAAAAATAGAATTTGATACGTCACAGGAAAGAACCTTTACAAATTTATATTAATGATTAATTTCATATAAAATAATTGCAAACACCCACAAATTTAAGTTTGTCAATTTCTATATGTTACATTTCCCGTCGACGTGCTATCATATAACTGGTACGGAACCCTTGACAAACAGCCGAATCGCACTCGCCTGTTTTTATTTCATTTTCTTAATAACTTTTTAACATAAATTTAGTTCTCCATTTTGCGCACATTGTAATATAATTTGTCCGACCTCCCCAGGTATCAGCGTGGGTGACAGAACTGGTACTGTCACCATCATCTTCTGAAGACCGGAAGGTGACACTTTCGTGTATACTACGAGTTGCCTTAACCTGTTGGAACATTGGGAATTTTAACGGTGCTATGGAGATCGTAGCGGGTTTGAAGTAAGTTTTTTTATTTTTTTAAGACTAGCAATTACTATATGCAAACGATATAAGACGAAAGGTGGCGTTGAGTTTCGCCAATCAACCTGCAATAACTTCAAAGATTCAGTGGAAAGTGGAGAACGCTGTGTCTTAACACTAGGATCTGTTCCCCTACCTTGCTCAAGTCGATGAAAACAAAGTAAAGAAAAAGGGGTACCTTAAGTTTAATGTCTTTCTGCCTCTCCAGTCCCGTCACTTTCTTCTCCAATGTCTTAATCTAAACAAAATATTTATAATAATATTAACACTTCGTTCCCAGCGATTCTCTGCCTACCCTATTATTTACGGGATATTGGGTAAAGCTGAAGAAAATAAAATTGATTATATTTATTTTCATTTCCCACTCTGAATAGAAACTTGGCGTTAAGCTACGCTACTCGACGCGCAATGTCTTGAAAGATGGCGGCGTGGAAAACGGAGGGTCTTAATACTTAGTTATTTACTAAGATACAACGTAAAGCTAAACTACTAAAATGAAATAACGTATTAGGATTTGCTTGTCGCTTTTTAGATAATATAAGTTGTGAAGTATTAAGACTATATAGTACTTATCAAACTTAAGCCTTATTAGAAACTATCAGTTGGTAGCAGAACATCGACTATTCTATTAAAGATAGAGCATCATGCTCTCTATGGATCAAACCGATTTAAGACTGATCATTTTCCTATCCATTATATTCCTTTCCTATGCATTAATTTTTTATGATGCGGACTATAGATATAAACTTGTAATGATATTTTCTATGATATAGGGGAGAGGGGGGCAGCTTAGAACAGGGGCACCTTTGAAAATATGTCTTAACAGAGCTATTTTAAAAAGAAATTTTGGTAGATTTTTTTTGAGTAGTGGCAGCATTAACCTGCACACGTGTCACTTGTCACCGTTGATATATGAGAGCCCGTTGTTGAGTTACGAGGAGTGTTTGATTTTGAGTAAAATTTTATGCATTTTTAAATAAACGCGTAAGGATCGCAGGGATCCAATTCAAGGTATAGGGTCTTATTTTTTCCTCTTTTAGTTAGGATGTTTCATATATCATGCAATAAACTAGAGATTACTATAATTTTTAAACTTTTACTTAAAAAAAAAACGTTTGGAAATTTTCAAATACCACTGAGGCAGCTTTGAACAAAATAAAGGGGGCAGTTTTGAATATTATTATATGTAAAAAAATAAAGTGAAAGTGGCGCAGTGGCATGAAGTGTGACCGTAAAACCGACTGGTTGTGGGTTCTCAAGAAGATGAAATATTTACTTAAATTTATATTTCCATTTCTTCGTTCTGGTGTCGAGGCTAAGCGCAGCCACTCAACACGCAATGCCTCCAGAATTTGGCAGAAAGTGGAACGGAGTGTCTAGTACTAATACTAGGTTCCCTCTACATACCGTGCTGTGTGCGGGATAAAACCTGAAGCTGATTCTTATTTTTTATGTAGACTACTTCTCCCAATTTCAGTACCTGGTTACGTCACGTACTACATCCATGTTTTCCTTTAAATTTAATTTTTCTAAGTTCAAATTAGGGTAGTAAGCTATTTATTTAAAAAATATTTTGTTTTATTTTCGTAATATTAGATTTATTCTATGATTGATCCCATAATGTTAATTAATTCTACGAAGCCAAAGCTACTTTTTTGGTTTTTTTAAGTTTTTTAAAGTCTATTAATAATATTAATGTTATTTAACACTAGTACTAGTACAATCGCAATATTAAACTAGGTATATTATTTTTTTAAGTTAACATGGTACTGATATTTGATCTCCATCGTTTCTAATGTAAAGTTTATTGATAAAATTACTTAAAAGCCTTTTAATTTCATTGAATTCGATGATAGTTCAAAACTGCCCCATATATGTTCAAAGCTACCCCGGAAGGGGGGCAGCTTTGAACATTTGACTACTGCTACTAAAGTTG
>JAATLQ010036185.1:0-35864 GCA_013421005.1 Heliconius erato x Heliconius himera | reverse complement strand
ATATTGTAAAGAGCAAAGTTTATCTTTGTTTAACGTAGAAAATTAAGAACTTATTTAAAAGGATAAGGATTAATATCATTATGGACACACATCCCTTACAATAAGAAAATATATTTAAATTACCGTCTAATTTCCGTCTCCTCTACGCTTTCATTAGTAAGACTTAAAAGATTTTTATTTGCATTTCTTGTTCTACGACCTATGAACGACTTTTTCGTGGCATAATTAAATTAAAAAAGAAAATGTTTAAAAAGGTAAAAAAAATAAATAAAAGAACAGAAGAAGAGTAAACAAAATAGACAATAGGATACTTAAACGAAAGAAATGATAAACAAAAGACTACCTACTATTCTAATAATCAAAAAAGATGAAACTAAATATATCGCGCTGAAATAATACATTAAACTCTAATTATCCAATACGTACAATCGCATCTAAATCTACTTCGCTACAGAGGCAGGCGGGGAGAGGGCGCGGCGGACGCGTCGCGGGGCCCGGGGGGACGCATGGCGTGTGGTGAGCCGTTTCGCAGCAAGGATTTTTTGATATTGTAACAACTTCTAAAGTACTTATTAAAATGAAAAACAGTAAAAGATAGTTTTGATCTCCAATAAATGGCCAACGTAAATAATATACTTATTTATACGCTGAGAGTAAGGTAATAAATGAAACTTGCGCCAAAACTGCGGTTTACAGCCGGCGTGATGTGTCAACAATTAAATGCGTTTTTCTCTAAAACTATTCGTAATTTCAAATTAGTGTAAAAAGCAAATTTTATCTTCGTTTAACGTAGAAAATTAATAAACTATTTAAAAGGATAAGGATTGATACTATTATCGACAAACATCCCTCACAATAAAAAATATATTCAAATTACTATTTTTAGACAGAAATATGCTCACTGTAGGTTATCCTTAGAAGATACAAATATGCTGTCGCTGACTTTTTTGTAGATTTTATTAAGAGGAATAATACTCTAGTACATTATTTTCATGTAGGACTTACCATTAAAGCAGCGCATGCGTGAAAGTGTCTCAACGGGTAGGACTTTATGCACATTTATCATATTTATGTCAAATTACAATAAAATATACATATAATTAACCATATATAAACCTTCCCTGAGAAATACTCTACCTAATGGTGAAAACCGCATCAAAATCCGTTGGGTGGTTTAGAAGAAGATCGCTTAGAAAGGCCAGACAGAGACGAAATGCGTTCTTATTTTATAAGATATAGAGATGAGTCAAAAATGCGTGGATATTTCCAAAAAAAATATAACGATTCTTAAACCGAACTGTACCTGGACTGTCTAAGTAGAAATATCTCATTTAAATTCAATAAAGAATCATCTCTATACGAGAGTCAGTTTCCGACATACAAACATCAATGTATGGTCCATTCGTATTTTATCTAAAAACTTCAAATCACTTTTGACCCTTTCGAAGCCTTCTTCTTAGGAGTTGTTCTTAAATAATACAGAAAATAAAAATACATCGACTTTCGTGATATTGTCCGTTTGGTTACTTATTTTGCCATCAGATATTTTCTCGTGGTAAAAAGTAAGGTACAATCTGAAAAAAATATACACATTGATTAATGTTTTTTTTTATACAGTATTTCATACTAGCGTCTCTGTTAGGGTAATTTTTCCAAAATTCCTTTCTTAGTATTCAGACTACATATTTACATATATTGAACAAAGAGAATGTTTAAATATTAAAAAAAATGTATTAACTGATAAACCCAACGCTGCACTTTATATAACCAAATGGCCGAAATTATGGTATTTTAAGTAAAAGAATTTTTGAGAGAATAAAACCTCCGGAATGAGTGACTAGAGAGGAGAACGGAGTGTCTTAACACTATATTTTTTTCTTTATCCTGCTATATATTGGTGCAAGGATGGTATTTTCTTTGTTTAAAAAACCAAATTCAGGTAAGTTAGCAAGTTTTACACGTGTACGAAGGAGGAGCTGACGACACTTAGAGACAGGTCGCGTAGCGCTGTAGTAAAGTTTATGGGCCATCCCATTACTTTTTAGGATCCTCCTTTTCAGCTTTACATCCCAATTTGAAATTGAGGTTATATAATATATATTTTTTTAAATTTATAAATTTGTGTGTTAAAGTCAAATATGTTTTAAAGTAAAGGTAAGTATTTAGGGAAATACAAAAAAGTTCTTATACAATTAAAGTAAGTATATAGAAGTAAAATATATTCATCATTTTTAAAGTATCATTTTGCATACATAGAAAATAGATATTTATTTAGAATTTAGTTACATTGTATTTATTGTAAGGAATATGAATATATCATATAAGTAAAATAATTTGAAATATATAATATGGTAAATTTTTTAATGATACACTAATTCATAGCATATGCAAAGCCAAAAAATATAATTAAAAATAAGAAGACAAGAATATAAAAAAAATTGTATTGATTAAAAAAAAACAAAAATCTCGCTGAGGACAGGATTCGAACCTGCGCGGGTAGAACCCATTGGATTTCAAGTCCAACTCCTTAACCACTCGGACACCTCAGCTGTGTGAGTCATTACGAAATAAGGCTTCAATAAAAAAACACTAAATTTATTTTTATTTGTTTATGTTTTGCTTGTAACGGGTCTATTGATGACGTCATGTTGCGCAAGAGTTGCTTACTTTCTCTTTCTTTCCTACAGGTGTGAGCGAGACAGTGACTCACGCGCAGAATATGGCGAAGCGGATATCGTTAACTCAAAATTGGTTTAAATTCGGACAAAATTCTTGTCGTTTTTACAATTTTGCATAATATTATTTAGTGAGGTATTTTTAAGTAGTAGAGTACGGTTTCCATGTTTGATATTAAATAAATACAAAAGTTTCCCGCACTCAAAAGACCACAAAGCAGAGAGAACCGTAGTAACCGTGTAGACACTCTGTTCCCTTATTAAGTGGCGGAACTCAACGCTGCCCTCTGCCTCGACACAAGAGATTAAAAAGAAAATATCAAATATTTAGTTTCCTCGAGAGGGGTCTTCCCTTCAGATTTGTGCCCCTGCGCCACGACTGGCCTCAACATTATATTCTAAATGTTTTCAATTAGAGAACAAAATTAAGCGAAAAGTAGCGAATCCCGTATTTTAACATTAGGTTCTCTCTGCCCACCCCGTTATGCACAAAACATACATTTTTAAGCTTCACTGAGTATCCTGTAAATAGAATCTAGTGTTAAGACACTGCGTTCACCACTTCTCGTCTAATTCGTTCAAGACATTTCGTGTTGAGTGGCTGAAATTAACTCTGCGCTTTGTCTTGTTACCAGAGTGAGGTTGAAAATCAATTATTTCCTAGAGTGAGAATCGAACCCACAACCGTCCCTTTATCAGTGAGACTCTAGCCTCAATTAAAATCAGAAGATAATTAAAATGGCAGAGATCGATTAGTTAAGAGACTCGATTGAAGGCTTTCGAATAGGAAGCGCTCGTCCTCGAGTTAATCCTCACCGTTCTTCGACGCTAGGCTTTGGGGATCTTTAGCGAGGCCTTTCTGGCCTCATGGGTCATGCCGATAATAAGTTAAGCGGTGGAAAATTAATGCCTGACTGATTGTTGTTATTGCTTGTATGATATTTTTTGTTTATTTTTTATTTAGTTTTGAATTACTTTTCTTAAATGTGATTGCAATATTTTTTCTTCGAAGACCAGTGGCACACGCGTGCGACAGTAAACGTGACAGTTGTGGGTTCGATTGAAATGAAATGTTTAATATTTTCATTTCCTTGCTCTAGAGAAGAGTCAAAGTTCGGGATTTTGACGGACAGTGCCTTAACACATCTTAACACTAGGTTCTCTCCGCTTACCCTGCTATGTAGAACACAGCTTGAAGCTATAAGAAAATGTTTTAAAAAGGAACCCTTAGAAGCCCTTGTTATCCGTCCGGCCACTCGTCCGTCCGTTCGTTTGTCAGTCGCCTGTCTGTCCGTCACGGGCCTTTATCTCAGAAACGCGTAGTTCTCGCGTTATCGGCGGAATTCAACGCCGCTCTTTGCCTCGACACCAGAGCGAAGAAATAGAAATAAAATTAAATATTTCATTTCTACGAGTGGGGAACGAACCCACAACCGTCGCGTTACAGTCACACCACTGTGCCCCTGGGCCATGACGGCGTCTATCTGTTACTATTGTTACGTTAATAATGCCGTTATACAGTAAATTATAAATACAGTTAATAGTACCGTTATACGGCGTTGGGTTCCACAACTTAACACGCAATGTCTATCCTGCCATGCGGGAAAAAGCGTGAAACTGGTGCTAAATATACTTTTTAATAATATTTTTTTTGTAATATAATAACTTGGTTTTAATTAACAAATCTTAATCATAATTGTATTGATATTAATCTTATATTTATCGTATGTGATCGAATCGATACTATTAACTACATATATTGAAAATAACGTAATTTAAAAAAAAACACTCACATCACAATTTTTATATTGTTATAGCCGTTTTATTAAGCTGTATGTTTTTTTATATTAATAAAAAAAATCTTTTGTCGCATACAACTTCTATATTAGTTATCTACTTTTTGGACCTATAAGTTATAAGTACTTAAGCGTAAACCTCAATTCAGCGGTACTAAGTACTGACCATATATAGACAATGTAGATAGCAAAAATTTATTTTTTATATAATTTTTTTGTTTAATTAATAAACTAAAATAATTAATTTCAAGAAATAAAGGTAAAATATCGTTAATTGCGTGTTTTGGAGTAATAGCAGAAGTACGCGACAACCCGACGGCCTTGCGCCGCCCGCGCTCGATAAGGACCTGCTGTGAATCATTAAAAAGTAAAATCGTCCGACGTTAGCCTTTAAGTTGTAATGGCGGTGTGAAAGTGAAACATTTGAATATTTGCTATTTAAATTGACTATGTACACTTTTTTTGTTAAAGAATTCTTAATTTCGACTTCACTTTTTATTTCGCATGGTGGAGTGAGCAGAGAGAGAAAGAGAGCTTAGCGGCAAGACACTCTGCTTTCCGAATTACGCTTTAGTTAGTGACATGTGAGTAGAGAGGCCGAACTAAATGCCGCATTATATCATTTCATAGCGAGTTGTAAGTTGAGGCTATGTCTAATAATTATGTTTAATACGACCATATAAGAGAATTTTTGGGTAAATAACAATAGAGAAATATTTTAAAATAGTTTGTATCGTATTTCCCAAAGTACCATTAATGATTAAAGTTCGACTTAGGATATGCTTTTATTTAATAATCTTAAGTTGATTGATAGCTGTTATAAAGGCCATAGCGGCGCAGCAGTACAGCGTAAAATTGTAAACGCGATGGTTGTAGGTTTGATTGGAAGGCACTATCAAGGCAAAAGAGCGGCTATATGAGTTTTCATACACGCAATGTTTGAAAAAAAATTTGAAATCGAGGTGGGGAAGGAAGGAGAAGCTAAAAAAATATTATTTCAAAGCTCGATCTAGTCAACAGTGTAAAATAAGATTAACAAATGCGAAGCCTAATAATTGTTATAATCAATTAGAATATCGTTTGTGCAAACCTAGCGATTGTTTTTTTAAAATTTATATCGACACTAGCTTGTGTCTGCGGCTTCGCCTGTCATCAAATGGAAATAGTTCAGGGCTGTATATGGCACATGATGTTCCATGAGTAGGAGGAACAGAGGGTTACATCAAAATGATGAACTTGATGTAATATAAACATACAGCATTCTTTGGTAAATAGTTTATCCAACTTTAAAAAAATCAATTTGAAACATTTTATGATTTTATGTAACACCTCAGCTTTACATATAACACCTCAGCTTTATAATATTAGTCTAGATTACTAAGAACTAGACTTATACGACATATTGGCAGGGTTTCTAAGTATTCCTTAAAAGGGTACTTGAATTAATAACATTTACTTATTTATTATGGCATCAAATACTCTCTAAGAGGCGCCGTTGAGTTCCGCTCCTTAACACGCAATACCCAAGAATGCCCAATAATGTCCAGAATTTGGCGGAAAGTGGGGAACGGAAATGTCGAACGGAGTGCCTGAACACTAGTTTCCCAGGATTTATCTGCCTACTCTGCTATGCGCGGCAGCGTGAATGTACAAAAAAGGGAAAACACTATTTTAAACATATTTATATAGATACAGAATATAATTCAATAAAATATTTTTTTTCTGTTTAATTTGCAAGAATTATGTGAAGGTTTTATAATAATTATAGGTATAATTTAAATGACTACTTGAAATATTTAAATAATTATTTTTAATTACAATTAAGTTTAAGGTAACTGAGAATTAATAAGACCCCAATCTTATCAAACCGATAGCTGTTGGTAGATAATTATGAAAATTAATTAAACGCGACGAAATTCCGACTATTCCTCGTTTGTCAGTTCAGTTGAGGAATTTTTAATTGAAATTAAGTGTTGGTTAGTCGATTATGTAAAAGGATGTAGCAATTTAAAATATTTTTTATCGTAAAATTTCGATATTTCGTAAGAACGGTTACAGCTAGGTATTCATTTTTCAATGTTTTTAAGAAATCTGTTTTTAAAAAATCGACGCGGTGTATGGGGAACTGAGTGTCTTAACATTAGGTTCCTTCTGCCTATGCTCTGGCTACTAGCTAATAACTACCTAATTGTTTAATGTTTCATCAATTGTTATAAAAGATCAACTTTGCTAAATTTTTGCATCAAAACGTCTCACGTTATTGTCATAGTTTGATGTGGCTTAAAGGCAGAACTGATCATCATCAGAACATAGTCTAATGAATATACATTTCTATTGTTCTCTTTCACTCTTTGCCGTGTGATCCCGGCCTAGAATAGGATTATCCTGGTAATGGTGGTGTCGTAAGAGGCGACTAAAGTACGTGTGGTAAAGTCACGTGGCGACGTGCAGCAATGGCAACACGCATGGACAGACTCGACCATTACCACCCCCGGCATTTTAAACCAGCGTGAAGTAGTGGCTTTATGCCACTGCGTTCCGCATCAGGTAATGCCGGGCTCCGGAGCCCAACCCACCATAAAGACCGGCAACGCACCTGTAGCTCCTCTGGTGTTGGACGGGGCCGTGGGCGGCGGTAATTACTTGCCATCAGGTGACCCGCACGCTCGTTTGCCTTGTTTTTTCCATAAAAAAAATATATTTTTTTGGAGAGTAAACAGAGGGAATTTTGTATTAAGACAGAATTGTCTTTCTCACTTTGGTTCTGATGTTCAAAAAAAATGTTTGTTAAATGACGGTACTCATATCCGCGCTTTATCGACCAGATCGAAGGAACAAAAAAATATATAATCCCCTGAGTGGAAATAAAACCTACAATTCCGTCCGTTCCTATAAAATTATGTAATTATTTATCTATAATTTAATTTAATTTTTAGATAACATCACTTTACTTGAGACTGTGACCGGTGTCCCAACGGATTAAACAAAACCAGTCCATCGGAATGCGTGACTCACGACGAGACAGATTGGCCTAACTTATATTATACTATTCAATTTTAACCGCCTCCAGATCTAATATACTCACATCTATCTATTTTTGTTTTTGTTTAGATAAAATTTTACCTTCAAAATTTACGCTTTTTTATATATAGGTTTTAGATAACATTTTAATAGTTACAAATGAATCTTCATTAGTCGGTGGACGGTCTACTGCAAAGTTGTATAATATTAAATATACCCAAACAATCAAATATCTTGAAATATTTTTCTAGAGTAAATTGAAAATTTAAGTATTTTTTTGCTATATTATAATATGACAATAATATAGCTTTGTTGTTATTGTTAGTACTACATAATATAAAAAAAATTAAATGCTCAATTATAATTCTCCACATGATTTAATTCAAGTTGAAAAAAATAGCACAAAATGGAAGACACCTCACGCACCTATACGGTATGCCATAAGGTATGCCAAAATACATCCCAAAAATAGTTCAGAAATAGAAGTTTGTTGATTACAGACAAATTACGTCAGATGTGTCTTCATGACAATCTACCTCACGCTGTGGTCTCCTACACCGATGCAGAAAAAGATGCAGAAGGCAGATTCATCCGTAGAGCCAGTGAACCTTTCCCAATCCGAATATAACCTGAAAATGGTTATTTCCCATAAAGACAAAACTTGAGATAATGAACCTAAGGTAACAATAAGAAGGCCAACAGCTAACTCCATAGAGATTATTAAAACATCGACAAATCACCAAAACATCAACAAAAGAAGACCGTCGACAAAAGTTCGTAGAGCATTAATACGAGTATATATAAAAAAGTAAAAGAACTTAAGTCACGAATTACTTTCTACTTAACGCTATCGCATTTCACGTTACATTCTTAATATAACCACTTATCAAATTGTAATCATTTTCAAATTAATTCTTAATTTTTAATAAAACTATAATACTTATCAGTTGTAATGATTTAAAAAGTCGGTTAAGTGCGAAACAAACGTCGTACAAATTTAAGGATTGTCAAAGGGAAACACCACTTAAAAAAGTAAGCAAATTTAAATTTGCGGCCATATGCTCTCATTTTGATATGAAATGAATTACAAATATAAGTTTATTATTATTTTTTTCTATGAAAAAACTATAGTTATTTTTCTCTCGTCTTCTTTATTATGTTCTCACTAAATTCCATACCAGTAGGTTCAGGGTACTCCCTGTAGGTTTTAATTACGCAGCAAAAAACATAGAAAATTCAGCAAAATCAAAGTATCCTACTCGTATCTTTTCAGCTTGACACCTCCACTCGATCTCGAAATAAATGATCTAGACAAGCCGGCAGCAAATCGATCATATAAGAGTGCTGTTTTACCTTTTGAGGTAAAACGGAACCCTAAAAATACAGTAATTAAAAGTGAGCTATAAAACCTCTACTTAGAAGAAATAACTTGAAGAATTTTTCTTATCAACAAGTTTCTGTAACAAAAACATGAATATCCTTCAGACCTAGGTCACAGTGCTATTTTCGTTCCAAGAAAATATTTGTGCTATTAAAGATTACTTACATTCATAGCACTCGAAATTCCATCTCACACAAAGAGAATAGGCCGAGGTTAGACTGCGGTGCGTAAGCGTTATAAAATCTGAAACAGACCAGCGACCCAGCTAACTATCTGAGACTGGAGGCACTCGAGAGACAACCTGATTCCATGATTAATCCTACCACCATTAAATATCCTCGCCAAGTGGGCTGTTCGTGTAATGGCTTCGTAAAACCACTTTATTAGTGATTCAGTCTATGTTCCTAGGATCGATTCAGGAAGCTCAGAATTGCATACTTCGAATGAGCTAAGGAATTTTTCAATTACCGGACGCCGCGCTGGGAGCTGTTTAGTTGTATACGCGATAGTTGCAGGTTCAAGGTATTGGTGTCGAAATAATTTTTTTAAACTTCCACATATACCAGGGTAGGTAAAAGGAACTTAGTGTTAAGACACTTCGTTTCCCACTATGCGTCCCATTTTTGAGACATTGTACGTTGAGTGGTGGAAGTCAACGTTTTGCTTTTATATTTTAATTGTGAAGAATGTATGTAATGTGTATAAATCCTCCTCAACCAAAATAGAAATCGAAATGACCTCGTGTGACAGCAGAAGAGCTATTGGTGCCTTGCAGGCCTTTAAGACGGAGCTAAATGCGCTTTTTAAAGTTACCGATGTGGTATAGACCTGGTAACACTGTCGCCGGTAGCCGTATTCGTTATTTCAAACATTTCGATTTTTTAGATAACACTTTAAAGATTCTATCTAGAATAAAAACAGTCGTATTTTTAGAATTTCTTTTCACCTCCTGCCGACGTCGACCACATTGCCACTTAAATTTACTTGTTTACACAATCACGTCTAATTTACAGAGATAAACTACGGATACATGGCGCGTACTCGGAGCTGATTAAGTGGAAAGAATAGCCAGAGGTAAACACCGTGCCGAGCTAGTAGACGATATCCAGATAACTAACATTATTCGTTACGAAAGGCTAGGATAAAATTTAAACAGATTTTAGACTGTTTTTAAATTGTGTATATATACAGTGAAAAAATACACATAGTGAGTGGTTTGTTTTGCTTATAAATATTTATTAAATTCTAACCTTGCTGTATTTTTCATACTAAAAGTGAATATACAAATTTTATATAATTTTTAAATTTATTTTGCTTACTTTTATATTATTATGAATTACTTTATGTCGAGGCCTAGGTGCCACATTGACACAAGGGCCTGACTGGGAGCGAAACGGTAGTGGGTTCGATTCACACTCGAGACAATGAATTATTTAATATTTCCTCGCTCTGGTAACGCAAAGCGCGTCGTCGAGTTCCCCTACTCAACAGCAATGCCTCAAAAATTGGGCGGTGTGCTGGGAACAGGGGAACTGACCGTTGTAACACTAGGTTCCTTTTGCCTACCCTGCTGCATATAACGTGAAACCCCAATGATAATTTTGATATTTATATACATAGTAAATAACGTGGTCAAGTTTGAGTGTAGTTAATTGTCGAAGATTGTCATTAACTAGCAATCTGTTTAATTACAGTCGCGTGACTTCAAAGTGAAGAGAACGGGAATACCGACGTATGACACCGGGTCGGCGCGGCGTGCTGACTGTCGGGTTACCTACTTAAAATCATGAAATGCCTGTCTTGTATGTATTTGTATATCATGTTTGTATATGAGATTTTTATAAATTGTGTATTTTGAATACATATTATTAAACATAATCTTGTGGTTGTTTTCTTTTTTCCTTGAGATTAAATGATAAATAAATAAGATAAAATGAGATTTAACAATTCATTCTATATAAAAACGCTGTAAAAAATTCGCCCCATATTTTTATTTTACGAAATTTGGGGTAGAATTTATACATTCATTCGCCGTCGTGGCACAAAAGCACAGCGTGTGACTATATGAATACCAGGGTTGTGAATTCGATTTCCACTCGCTCTGGTAACAAGAAAAAGTGCTGCGTTGAGTCCCGTCACTCAGCACACAATCGCGAAAATTAGGTGAGAAGTGTGGTACATAGTGTCATAATATTAGGTTTCCTCTGTATACTGTAACTAAACCTTAATAAATCTCGCGGTCTCTCAGTCAAATTTTAACTTTTTAGTTCTATTTCTATCCATTAGAAACATAAGCGATAACTCAATTTTATTTATTTATTCTTCAATATATAAATCAAAAACAACCGCATGTTTGATTGAAACGTTTATCATAAATAACACGCCATAAGATGCAGTGTAATAAATCGTGGCACGTTACTCAGTAATTTCACTTGCTGACGTGTTTCCGGATGCCAGTACGAATACATGAAGCTGTCTGAAGAGGAGTGGAGGCGATAAGATTTAGATTTGCGTTTTAGTCTTCCGTGAAATAAGATGTCAAAAGTGAAATAGGTCCTGATTTTAGTTTGGTGTAGGTATATGTGATATAGATTTCTTTTTTTAGCTTCATACAGTATTCCACATATACCAAGGTGGACGGAGGGAACCTAGTGTTAAGACATGCCATTATGGATGCACAGTCTAGTTTTTGAGATATTGCGTACTTAACCCCGCATTTTGTCTATCAGAGCATTGTGTAACAGAGCGATAATTAACTTTAGATTCTCTTTGACTCTACGCTGCCCTTCTTTTTCTTGTCTTCTGTATTAATCCCAGTTTTCGTCAGAGTCTGCCTTCCTACTAGGTTCCCTCTGCCTACCCTGCTGTGTGCGGGATCCTTTTTACAGTTTAATGGAAAGGTACTGTTTAATATTTTAGCTATGGTTATATCATTCGATCACTCGTAACTTGGGGTTGCAAGTAGGCGCGGAAGGCGGAGGGCGTAAGGCGTAGGGCGATGCGTGGGAGTTGACTAAGATTATGGATCTCTTACCGATTGATTGTTAATCTTACGCTTAATAGCCGTGTAGTGTAACAACACCTTGCTGACCGTAGATTTTATATAGAAATATATAATAGAAATACAATTTTCATTATATTTATGATATCAGATACGTTGTGGAAAATTTAGAACGACGACCTTATTAGAAATCGTTTTTTTTTCTTTAATAATATAGTATTTTGATAGTTCATGTGAATTATAATTTATGAAGAATAAAATATCTTATATTGAATTGTAGCGTTAGTAAAATTGTATATAAGAATTAATTAATATATTACAGATTAATTAGAGGTCGTAGTGGCGAAGTGGTACATCGTCTGATTGTAAATACGACGGTTGGGGATACGGTTCTTACTCGAGGATTCATTGATAGGATTGATTTTTTTTGTTTACTTACTGCGATAATAAGATAAATCGCGTTAAGCTCCTACACGCAATGTCTCGAAACGTAGAGCAACCGATTTTTCAACTCTATGAGGCCGTCGTGGTGGCGCAGAGGCACAAGCGTGTGGCTGTAAACGTCACGGTTATGTGTTCTATTCCCAATCTAGGGTATAACTTATTATTAACATTTTTTTTTCATTTCTTCGCTTTGGTAACAACCTCTGCCTACCATACTATATAAGTACGGGATATAGCGTGAAAAAAAACGTTATACCAGAATCCGAGATCAATTCCATAGATAAAATATAATTTAAAAAATCCTTCATGCCACTACCATAGTCCTTTGTATCGGTATTCGCGTGACGCATATTGCATACTCGTATACGATTTACGAACAACACAATGCAGTGTTTGCCGCGAGATAAAGCACGGCCACGGGTCGCGGCCAGAGGGGGTGAGTGGACACGTGGCGCGAAATGATTAAACTGTACGCGTTATTTATTGCTGTCTTCCTTACTGTTCTGTTTGTATATATAAAAATATATTTATTTATATGTATTTACTAAACAGGTTGAAGCCAGTTGTGGCGCAATAGCACAAGCGCGTGATCGTGAACGCTACAGATTCTGGGTTCGATTCACATTCGAGGAAACGAAATATTTGATATTTTCAAGGTAGGCAGAGGTAACCTGAGAACCTAGTGTTGAGACATTACGTCCCTATTAAGACACTTCCATTCTCCATTTTCCACCGAATTCTTGACATTGCGTGTTAAGTGGAGGAACTAAACGCGGCGTTTTGTCTCGTTACCAGAGGTAAGAAATGAAAATATTAAATATTTCATACCTCCAAGTAAGTAGGGAAACGAATCTACAACCGTCGCTTTTGCAAGCGCACGCTTGCGCCCCTGTGTCATGACGACCTCATGTACAAATTAAACTTATATTTATCTCACAGTGACTTCACTAATTTAATATAAAACTGGCTTATAATAATATAGCTGTTATTTTCTCTTTCTGGTAGTTAGCCTTTTGGTTTTAAAACATAAAATATTCTGCTACCGAGCGGAAACTATACTGCATTTAAGTTTTAACTAAACTTTTATAGTTATGCAAGCACATGTTCATTCTTACGTATTATATGCACTTTAAGCTCTACATAAAGTTTATTCGTATGAGGCCAGTAGTGGCGCGGAGGACGAATTGTAACTGTAAACGCGACTGGTTGTGGGTTCGATCTCTACTCGTCTTAACACTAGGTTCCCTTTGCCTATCCTGCCGTATGCGAAACACAGCATTGTTTTAAAGTTAAGTTAATAATGTTTATTTTAAATTGTTAAAAAAAAAGTTTGATTGCAACGCTACAAGAAATATTTTAAATTATTATTTTTTTATTTTCTTTCAAAGAATTATAGTTCGTACATATTATTTTTATATCTATAACTTAAGCATGTATTGAGGTCAGTCGTGGCGCAGCGCGAGACTGACGTGCAGGTTGTGGGTTCGATTCCCACTCGAAGAAATAAAAAAAAATATTTTAATTTCTTCGCTCTGTTGTCGATGTAAAGCGGGGCGTAGAATTCCACCACGTAACACGCAACACCTTCCGATTTTGGTGTAAAAAGGGGAACGGAAGTATCTTAATACTAAGTTCCCTGTGTGTAACTTGCTATGTGAGAAACAGCGTGAAGCTAAAAAGACGTAGATATATATAGTATGTGCGTATTTAAATTTGTGACATAAATATCTTCAAATAATGATAAAAAGCTTAGCTTCACGCTGTACCCCACATATATCAGGATAGTCAAAGAGAACTTGTTAAGACACTTTTTTCTCCACTTTCCTCAAAATTTCCGAGACTTATTGGAGTGGCGGGTTTCAACGCCGCGCTAGTTAAAAAAAAAACAAAAAAAAATTGTTTATGTCTCCGGGTGCAAGTGCAACACACCAGGTCAATGCACCGGGAAGCAAAGCGCATCTGCATACGAAACGGTGTCAAATTATTTTAAATGCGTATCACCCTCGCTGAATCTCTTCGAAGCTTGAGGGGAGATTATTAAGTGGCTCCACCAGCTTTGTTAGAGTTCTATTTCATTGTTCATTATTTCTATGCGTAATTCTTACTAGAGTGTGCTCAGGCAAAGGGTGCTTATGGGTAGTGGTGCCAAATGTTCTTCCTGAATATAGAATTTTTAATGCGGTGGTTGTAAATTGGGGTTGATGACGGCTGACGGCTGACCGTAACTGAGATGTGTAAATCGTTAAATTATATGAGCTTCACGCTGTATCCCGCTCACAGCAGGGTAGTCAGAGGGAATCTAGTGTTAAGACACGCCGTTCCCCACTCTCCGCCAAGTTCTGGAGGCATTGCGTGTTGAGTGGCGAAATTCAACGCCGCGCTTTGCCTTGACACCAGAGCGAAGAAATGTAAGAAATGTAAGCAAATATTTCATTTGCATTTGAGTGGGGATCGAACCCACAACAAGTCGATTTTACAGTCACACTTTGTGCCCCTGCGCCACGACTGGCCTGTAAGCAGTAAGCAAGATGTTTAAATTATTTTTACTTCCCCATTTTTCTACTTTCGTTCCGTTTCGTTTCTTTTTATTTCCACAATATTTCCACTAATCTGTTTATAGTCACAAGACTGATTGTATAATGAGTTCAAAAAAAATCCTGTTCTGGTAAACAAAGACAATAAAAAAAACGCATTGTTTTGTAAATTGGGCGGAAAGCGGAGAGTACAATGTTTTAACACTAGATCCCGGTATCTACTATACGGGAAAGGTAGGAAACTGTCAAATAATAATAGTAAGAATGAGTATGAGTTAGAAATAAACGCAATTTTTACTTAAAATTTAATTTGAAATTATTCAAAGAAGATATCGATTTAACACTCCATTTTTAGCACCATCAATAAATCACATTTCGCAAATACAGATAGATGTATGACGACTGACAACTGACAGTGACAGGCGAGTTGACGTCGCGTCGGGGGTCGCGGGTTCACTCCCGGCGCCAAGTGGCAGCTGTGCGTAGAGCTAGATAAGAGCCTACAGACAATTTATTTATAAACAGTATACGTCAACAAGATTTGCCACATTTAAAATTGTTTTGCATTCTTTTAAAAATAATATTGAATTTGTAAGACATAAGATTGCTTTAAATTATTGAGCATTTATTTTTAAATTTTATTTTTAATTTGTAATCGTTTTGAGTGTACACGCTACCACCCCTAATGGAGGGAATGACATATTTAATCATTTAATTTCCTCTATCTGGTAACGAGAAAAAGCGCGGCGTTGAGTTCTGCCATTCAACATGTAATGCCATCAGAGATCGACAGAAACTGGGCAACGGAAGAGTCTTAATGGGAACGGAGTGTCTTAACACTAGGTTCCCAGGTTCCCTATGCCTACTCTGCTATACGTACGTGTTAAACTATAATAATACGAGTAATTTTCATAAGGGCTTAGACAGTGGACTCTAATAGTAAATTCTCTAAAAGTGTAGTTTTAAGGGAGGCGGGATGATAAGGACCATAGTAAAAGAGAGAGCCGCCTGCATACTAATGTTACCCAAATCTTACAATGAAAGGATAGTCTCGTCTAGACTGCACTGAACCCGTATACCCAATTCAATATTCATATTTTGTTTAATTTTCCAAGGTTCCTTTCGTCTGGGTACTTAAATTTTTAAAAGTTTATTAGGTTACACAATAAAATGTTATATATCAACAAGTAATTTAGCATGTGGGAGGGCTAGGGAGTGTAGGGGAACACTGTGGGAGGATTTATATAAATTTCTACGAATGACGGGATAAAAGGGGATTTTCTAGTAATTTTAAAGTTTACGTATAATAATTTGGGAGCAATAACCAGTATACATATGTATATGTATATATTAATTATTATGTAAATATTTATTGTTTCAAATGTGATATATGTCTATATAGGTATACAGGTTTAATTATTTAATCTTGAGTTTAAAAAGCTATACAAATAAATTTTGGTATACTAACTTAGAGTTTGACACAATTTTTTTTGGATTTTATATTGGCATTGATTACCACCGTTTACTGGTTACTACTACAGAATTTACTAAATTTTGAGAGACGCATCGATGCATATTATAATCTCATTTCAATACGCATATCTCATAGCTGTCTATCTTATGTTTATAGTTATGTTAAGTAATTACTTAACATAACTATAAATCTTACTTAACGAATGCTTCAAAGCCGACAAAAGTGATATGACTAATATATTGTAAATTCATTTAGAAGTGTAAATAAATTCAACATATGTCAAACATGTGTCAACAAAACGATAATTTACAAGTAGCTATATTTAAATTACCTAAACCATTTTATCATGTACTTAAAGATCTTTTTTAGTTTCACGCTGTATTCCGCACATAGCAGGGTAGGAAGAGGAAACCCGGGAACCTTGTGTTAGGACACTCCGTTCCCATTAAGACTTCAGTTCCCCATTTTCCGACGAATTCTGAAGGCATTGTGGGTTAAGTGACGCAACTCAACGCTGTGCTTCGCCTCGACACCTGAGCGAAGAAAATGAAAATATTAAATTGACAATTTCCTTGTATGGGAATCGAATCCACAACCTCTCGCGCTTAACCTACACGTTTTTATGATTCAATTTGCTTTATAAGACACAGGCCGTGCCGTTACAGAACTGATTTAAGAACAAGAATTCTGTCCTAACCTTTGGCTAAGATCCACTAAGGTTTAAGTCCAAGATATACATCTTGAAAGGCGGCTTATAATAATAATTCTAAGTAAGCTGTCTTTTACAAGAATATTTTTCGTATCAAAAAGGGGTTTATCTATTACGCCTACTAAGCTTAATGTAGATCTCAAACAAAATATGTTTTACATACATATAATTTATCTTATTTATAACTATAGCTTCACGTATTCCGCATATAGTAAGGTAGGTAGTTCCCTACTTTACGTCCAAAAAAGAGACAAAAAGAGGCAATGAGAGAGATTTTTCTATGCCTTTTTTTTCGCAAAAGCAAAAAACAATAAATTTACAAAACCACTACGTCTAATTGTAAAAAACAGTTGTGGGTTTGATTCTCAAACGAGAAAAGGGTCATTATTTACATAATATTCATTTTCTTTCGTACACAGAGTATGAGGATGGATGAAATATAATTAAGAGGTGCATGGGTAACGGAGTATCTCGACAATAAGTTTTTCAATCTCTATTTCACGCTTTTTCCTATATACCCTGTATTACTGTAAAAAAGCGTAAAACTAATTTTATTTATTAATTTCACAAAATATTGAAAATGCATTAAAAAAAATAAACTAAAAATTATTGTAAGATATGACAACCCTCTAAAGTCACTGCAAGGAGTTACGCGTAAAAAAAAACCAAAACGCAAGCTTATCCCCCCGAGACACAAAAAGTTGTAGTTTTGTGTGTCATTAACTAAATGCGTCGCCAAAAGTAATTATAGTAATGAACGACTCCACTCCGTTATGGCAGAATTGTGTATTATTAAAAGCTTTCTAAAGTTATTCGTTTCCTGGTTTTTTTTTAGGTAATAATAATAATTAGCTTCACGCTGTATCCCGCACACACCAGGGTAGGCAGAGGGAACCTAGTGTTAAGACTCCGTTCCCCACTTTCTGCCGAATTCTGGAGGCATTGCGTGATGAGTGGCAGAACTCAACGTCGCGCTAAACCTCGACACCAGAGCGAAGAAATGGAAATATAAATTTAAGTAAATATTTCATCTCCTCGAGTGGGGATCGAACCCACAACCAGTCGGTTTTACAGTCACACCTCGTGCCGCTGCGCCACGACTGGCCTCTGATTTTTTTAGGTAATTTTCGTATATCCAGGTAAAAATCTGGAAAGTGGAAAAGCATCATAAAAATAATGAGATATAAAAAAATATCTGTTTTTAACATTTTTACAGTGTTATTCCACAATAAGGGTAGAAACATATTTTTATGAAATGTGTCAAAATTTTAACGTAAAGTTGGTAACCATTAGTGCTCTGACAAATAATCCATACTTTTTTATTCAGTTACTCCGAAAGTCTTATTGCACGAAACATTGCATGGTGAGTGGCGGAACCCAACGACGCGCGTGTTACGTACAAAAGCCAAGAAAAATAAAAATTAATTTAATTTGAATTGCGGGAAGCTGATTTTAATTTGAATTAATTTTTAATTCAACTTCACGTTGTATCCCGCACACAGCAGGCTAGGCAGAGGGAACCTAGTGTTCACCACTTTTGCCGAGTTCTAGAGGCATTGCGTGTTGAATGGCAGAACTCAACGCCGCACTTTCCCTCGACACCAGAACGAAGAAATGAAAATATAAATGTAAGTAAATATTTTATCTCCTCGAATGGGGATCGAACCCACAACCAGTCTATTTTACAATCGCACTCGGTGCTCCTGCGCCACAACTGGCCTTCAAAAATTTTGAATATAACGTATAATTTCAATACATATTTTTATTTCTTTCTATGTAGCTATCATATATCTGTCTGTACATTATTCAAAGAGAGCAAGCCACTAAATAAAGTTTTCTTTGTCTCAACGAGGAAATAATAAAGAAGTTGATTGTGAGCGATGTTTGTAATATATATTGGATAGGATTTGCATACTATTCCAATTAGACACGTGACGTCAATCTGTTGATTCATACTGGACTTGATGAGAGATGGTCGTTTTATTAATGCTTCTTTTGTTTCATTTTGTTTTGTACTTAAATATAAAGAAAAAAATTAGAGGCCATCGTGGCGCAATAGTATCGCATCTGACTGTAACCCGTGAAGGTTGTGGGTTCGATTCCGATTTGTTGGAATTAATTTTTTCTTATATACTTTCCTCGCTCTGGAATCAAAGCGAAATGCGTCGTTAAGTTCCGCCACTCAAAATAGTGTCTGAAAAAATTTGCGGTAAGTGGGATACGAAGTGTCGTGACGGGTTCCCTCTGCCTATCCTGCTTAATGCGGGATACAAAGTGAAGTTTACTGTATTTAAATTAATTTAGTTCTGCTTTATGTAGTTTATTTTATTATAGTTTATATATTTATGTATGTGTATTGTAAGATATTATATTTTGTGTATATCATATTGTATTGTATGTTTTTTTATTTGCACATTTATCTATTAATTTAAATGATTGAGCACACCCACGTAACTATCTCCCACACAACAAGGTTGACTGGTAGAGAATGCTTTTTAGCGTAAAGCGCGCCTTTTGCACATGTTTTTTTTATTTCTAATAATGTGTGCAAAAAAGAATAAATAAAAAATAAAATAAAATAGTTCTCTTCTCTGGTACAATAAAACGCAGCGTTTGGTTCCGTCATTCAACACGCTATATCTTTTTCAACTGCCCTACAATATCCGATTGGTTAAAAAAAATGTTTGTTATTGAATATTCTTATAAAAGAAAATATAAATCAAATAAAAAAAAAAATCGTTTGAACCTTTATAATTTGCTTTAAATAAAACAAATGCTCAGCGACCTCAATCCTCAAAAATCCTCGCGAACTTCAAATAAATACCAATTACCACGATTATATTTAACACAACGTTTTTCATCTTTTCATTTGATATCAAAATAATGATTTTTTAGTTCAGTGATGTCGAGAAGATTACCTCCTATGGGGAAGAGGGGGAAAGGAGGACCACCCACGGACTCGTTCCCGTGGATTTTTTTCTTTCTTGTCTTTGATTTTTTCCTGTAAATGGTAAAATTCCTCTATAAGAAATATATTTATTTTATCTAAAGAATATCTAAAATCACATTAGATGTTATAAATAAATAAGAATCAAAGTCAAAAGACGAAGGCCCTTTATTTAATGTTAGTGTAGTATTTTTATTTCGGTTTTAGACAGTTTAAAGGTACTAAAATAAGCTGAGCTGAGCTGAGCTGTAAAGGTGACAGACAGGTTGTAGGTTCGATTTTCACTCAGTGTTAATTATTTTCACTTCTCCGTACTCATAACAAGACAAAGAGAGTTCCGTCTCTGAACAAATAATATATCCAAAAATTGGGCGGAATATTTTAACACAAGGTTACTTTTGCCTACTCTGCTATATAAGGAATTCTACATGAAGTTTACGAAACGACGAACGAATTGAATCAAGGCTCAAAATATCCAGCTATTTTATGCTGCCTACAATAGTGTAAGTAGTAAGAACTATACGCGTAGGTAAATAATATATTTAAATAAAATATGAGATAAAATTTTTAATATCATTTTAGTCCTTACTTCAAATTTTATAATATGTCTCTTTCTCTTATTCTTTTGGTTGTTTCTTTTCTTTGTTTATTCGTACAACAGCTGCAGTTATTTTAAAGATATAGAACGCTCATTGACTTAAGAAAATTTTTGAACAAAGAAAATATCTGATGTTATTCAGATTTTTATAATGGTATTAACAATTTGTATCACAAATTGTATTGTAAATATTTATTCAATTTGAATATCTTTTAAGCGGCATTTCGAAAATTGAAAGATTCAATCTGTGGAGAACGGAGTGTAAAAAAGCTTTATTATTTATTATTTCAATTTCTTTTTAAAATAATAGAAAATTCTACTTTTTTTACAACTAGTACATATTTCTTATAAAAAAAGTTATCTATCAGTTATTGTGACACAAAAATCTTAGAAAGGAGGTGTCAGAGGGCGTCCCTGTTGCAAGCAGTTGCTTGCAACAGCAACTTTTTTTATAAGAAATATTTACTAGTTGTAAAAAAAGCTCGCAAATCACTTCACTGGCTGTAGACGGAAGGGGCTTTCTAAACTATAGTATTATAAATGTATAGACAAAAATTTGCAATATGTACCTGTTCATTATATATATTTTTATTCTGAACTTAGCTAGAGAATACCTCATTCTCTATTTTATGTATTAAAAGAGCAAAATAATAATTATGCCAGATATTTATGAGAAACAAGCGCGAGTCGGGGTTGCCTCCGGAGGGTTCCGTACAAAAATTGGAGGTCGGAGGAGCTTTTTCTGAAATTCAGGCTTAGCATAGCCGGAGCCCTTTTGGTTAAACTGTCGGGTTTAATATCAAATTTTGCTCCTCTTATAATTTCCAAATTTTTCTAACTACTTCTTGTTTCCAAATTTTCCTAACTACTACTACTACCTGTAGATGCTAGCTGACAAATTCATTCATAATTCTAGGTTGTTGAAATACTCGTTTTTTCTGGCACTCCACTCCCTACTTTCAAAACATTAAATATTTCATTTCCACGAGTGAAAATCGAACCCACAACCTGTCGCGTTTACAGTTACATATTATTTCTAAATATGCTTCAACTTTGAGAATAACGACTTTCCCTGCCAGGTGGTACCAGCGACAAAGCGAACCCACTCACTGCAAGCGCCAAAGTGAAAACTCACGAACTCTAACTTCAAGTATCCATACAGTACTTTTACTCTGAATACGTTTTGTTCTCACAATGCACGCTTTCTCAATACCAGGTTATTGAACTTATTGGTTTTTGTTTAAATACAAACCAAACAGCTTTTATATGTTAGCTTTTGTAGCTTTAAATTATAATATGTAAAAACGTGTTTCATTGAGGTGTTAAGGTTAATATTATGGGTCACATATACTCATGAATAAACTCTTGTTTTTTATTGTTTCCGGTCTACATATACTATAGTCTAATGTAGGGGTTCCCAACCTGATGAGCCTGAAATCAAAGAGAAACTTCGCCTCACTGTCCCCAGTCATAAAATTTAAATAGTTCGCGGACCATCATTCGCAACCAGTGGGAAGTCTAATATATTAAGTTCCAGTGGTCTAATGTATTAATCTTACAATGTGTAATGTTAATGTGTGTTAATGACGCAGTACAACATCTCCTCGGCCTGTACCTCAGTCTCAGAGTGCTTGGTGGTATGTCAAAATACACCTGAATACAAGTTTGAACACAGTCAATTTAGCGTCAAAAACATGACATTGTAAAGAGACAATTTTTTTTACAGTTGGAATTAACAATGTTTTAATAAATTTATTATATGAATAATAAACACTGATGTAATAAAGAAAATATTATTAATAAGTCTACCCGTGTCCACGTACTACTGCAAAGTGTTTGTAATAACATTTAACATATTATTTAAAAAAAAACAGTTTCAAGCTGTATTCCGCCCACAGCAGGGTAGGCAGAGGGAACCTAGTGTTAAGACACTTCGCCGAGTTTTTGAGGCTCTGCGTGTTGAGTGGCGGAACTCAACGCCGCGCTTCGCCTTGACACCAAAATATAAATGTAAATAAATATTTCATTTCCTCGAATGGGGATCGAACCCACAACCAGTCGATGTTACAGTCACGCTTTGTGTCCCTGCGCCCCGACTGGCCTCCATTATCCTTCTCCTGGCCTTATTTATAGTAATGAATTAATTTAATATTCAGAAGATTATTTTTACAAACAATATACGCCTACCTACTTAAACACCTACTTAAAAGTTAATGAATGTGCGTGCTTACTTATCGTCTTTAAACTCAGACTGACTTTGTTGTATATGAAAATATTTACGTACAGAATAAAGGTCAACTGAACATAATGGATTTATTAAATGTTGTAGTAACCTTCGAAAATGTACAAAAAAGAAATATTTCTTTTTCAGCAACATTTTTTGCCTAAGCTGTTATACCACACATAGGACGGTAGGCAATGGGAATCTGGGAGCCTAGTGTTAAGATAATCCTTACTTCGTTCTTGTTACGATTTGTATTCCTCATTTTCCGCCGAATTCTCGAGTCATTGAGTTGAGAATTGAGTGGCGGAACCTAACTCCGCAATTTGCCTCGAATCCCGAGCCAGAAAATGAAAACATTAAATATTTAAATAACTCTATCGGTAATCGAACCCACAACCGTCACGCCTTGTGTCCCCACGCCATGACAGCCACAAATACTTACTCAAGTTTAAGCAGCTTAAAAGTTTTATAAAGCGTTTAGAATATGTTTTCAGCAGTTTAAACTTTCTCCCGCATAACAGGGGAGGCGGAAAGACATTCCGTTCATAATAATAGCTTGCATTAAGTAACATTCGTATGTTGTTTTTTAATGTATACCAAGTTCAATTGTGATAACAAGAAAATAATAACAAAAAATAATTTATTTTATTTATAGTTGAGAGTACAATCTGCACAATAATAAGGTATGATTGAGGATTGAGTTATCTTTTTTTCTCTGTTCTGGCAAGACGAAGTTGAGTTCCACCATTCAACACACAATATGTCGATTTGAGGTGCACAGCGGAAAATGGAGTATCTTGACAATAGACTATCTCTTCTTCTCCTGCTATATGCGGGACAAAGTGTGAAGCTGAAAATACTATTACGTCGATACGTCAATTTATAATCCTATATTATTATATAGATTAAGTATTATTAAATCTCAACTTTCACAGACCGTCATGGCGCAGCAGCACACGAACTGTATAGGCGACGGTTATAGGTTGGATTACCACTCTAATCTACAAACGGAGTGTTTTAACACTAGAATCATCTGTATACGGTGCTATATCTAGCATATATAGCGAGAAGCAAACATAAAAAATCACAATATTCTAAAACATTAAGAGAACAAGCTTTTTAATACTCAAACCGTGGAATGCTATTGCTTTAAGCCTGTAAAAGGACAACACTATAAAGTAGGATGCTCGTGCATATGGAGATGAGCTTATTTCCGCCTACGATTTAATCTCTATGAAGAGCTTTACACGCGAAGGTGCTTTTACGCATTATTTTGTAGTGCAATCCTAACAAGGTCTCTTTTAGTATCCTCGCTTATAGTAGGATAAGGTAACCTAACCTAACCTAACGTCGCGCTTTGTCTATTTATAAGAACAGACAGGAACTTAAAATAATTCATTACAATTAAAATGACCCACAACCACCGCATTTACAGTCGTCACATGTAATGAGTATATATATATATATATATATTTGTGAACGAAGATATATTTATTCTTCGAGATATCAGTAACATTATTGATGTATCTAAGGAAAGAGAAATAAATCAATACCAAAAAAGATGTAATTTCATTTACATTCACGTTTCATATAAAATTTTAGTATTTAAATAAAAACTATCTATGTTACATTACTATAAAATAACATATTTTAATATTTTTAAACATTTTTAAAGTGTTATTCCACACTTAGGAAAGAAATATACTTATTTAGAAAACGTATAAAAATTTGAACGTTGCTACGTTCAAATATTTATACGTTTTCTAAATGAGTATATTTTAATATATTTGCTTCAAGCAGGAATCGAATTCAAACCCTATACATATTTATTAAGCATCTTATTATGCATACACAGCAAAAGGACAACAAATGAGGGGGCGTACCGCGTACCCCGGCGGGGTGTGATGACGTCACGTCCCGTCTTGACGTCACAAGTTCACAGTCAATGTTAACAGATCACGGCCCCACCGCGCTGTAGCGACTAGGTGGGTGTTTGTAAACAAAATACATATAATAGGGGTGTGTTGAAATGATTTTAAAACTAACTTTATTTATATTCAAAATTAATACAAATTAACCCTACGAACGATGACTCCACTTCGATGTGGGAATATGGAATGGTCATTCTCACAAAAAATATTATTTACTAAATTTATTAGAACATTACGCAATTTCTATATAGACAATTTATTGTATTAAATATAAACTAACGGAAGTTCTACGTAGGCACTTTTCATACAGCAGTCCTATGTAATTAACTTTTATTGTTATTTTATATTATTATTAATATTTCGTCGTCGTCACGTCTTTCATATCCACATATTAGAATAAATCAGCTTCACGCTGTATCCCTCACACAGCAGGTTAGGTAGAGGGAGATAAGTGTTAAGATAATTCGATTCCTACTTTCTGCCGAAATTGCAGGCATTGCATGTAGAGTGTTGAAACTTAACGCCGCGCTTTGCCACGACACCAGTTTTGCCACGACTTTGTTCATCACCAAAGTAAAACTAAAAATAATTTACTTCTCCGAGTAGGAATTGAACCCACAACAGCCAAGACGCAGCTGTGTCGCTGCGCAACAACGGTCTTATTATTATTTATACATTTTTTACGTGTTTTATAGGTTAAATGAAGAAAACCTTCAGCCGTTTGTACAATTATAAATAAAATTTTATTATAATTTAATAAGTAAGTCAGTAGTTTTTGAATTGGTCAATTTTTTTCTTTGCTTTAATTAAACAGCCTGTTAGTAGTACCTCAGTGAGTATGTTATTTGCAGCAACTTCTATTTTTTGACTTTCAGTGAACTTTTTGCATAAATTATGAAAGATTTATTAATAATTAGAAACTGTACATGTGAAATCATACATGATGTATGGCAATGCTTGGATTGGGAGAGGAAATGTATTAAAAAGTTAAAACTTAGAGTCTAGACGACAATTCTACAATGTTATCAAATTATGACGATCAAATTTTATTCGATATTTTTCCTGTATTATTTAAATGCAAATAATAACAAAATAAACGAAGTACCATTACCATTACATTTCTTACCAGTATATTTCTTAGTAAAACCAGCTTCACTCTGTATCCCGCACACAGCAGGGTAGGCAGGGGGAACCTAGTGTAAGACACTCGGTTCCCCACTTTCTGCCGAATTCTGGAGGCATTGCGTGTTAAGTGGCAGAACACAACGCCGCACTTTGCCTCGACACCAGAGCGAAGAAATGAAAATATAAATTTAAGTAAATATTTCATCTCCTCGAGGGGGTATCGAACCCACAACCAGTCGGTTCTTACAGTCACACTTTGTGCCGCTGCGCCACGACTGGCCTCTTTCTCTCTTCTTTAGTAAAACGTTTAATATTAATATAACATTGTAATTTCCGAGTGTCGCTGCAAGCTCTCGTGCATTGAGAAGGTCAGGTCGACACTAGGTAACGCTAAATTAGTACTTAAACTTGATTTACTACAAATTTTAGAAATGTTTATATTTAGTTTACAGCTAACATTGATAATACCAGATGTTGAATGCAACTGAGTGAAGATTGATATTTATTCATACTATTTATCACATCGAAGTTGTAAATTATCTTTGTTTGTTTTAAGATTTTTTTAATCTGCAAAGCACAGTAGGTATTACTAAATATACGTATTTTTTTGGGTTCAGTAAAAAGGAAAGAAATGAAACCCTTATATAACTTAATTGTATGTCTGCGTGTGTGTCTATCTATTCTTTGTTATGTCAAGACCATTTTTCTCGCGAGAGATCGCGTGAAGGGACGCTGAAATTAATATCAAATATTCAAGCCTCCGGTAACTTGAAGCACAGAAAAATTCAAGCTTAAATCAATGTAATAAGAAATACGAGCATATGCATCGATTTTACTGTATTGTGTATAAAATTCGCCTCGTAATTAAAAGCTACAGGGTACCTCCCGAAGGGCCTACAGTTATGATATTTGGCAAGATATGAGAACTTAACAATACATATAGAGAAAATAATCGGAAAAGTGGAAATTTATAGATATTTCACAAAAAAACATTATAAACATATAATTGTAATTCGTTTTATACAGAATGCGTGTATACGCTCGCAAAGTTAAGTTGACAACTTTTATTACTTGCACTTCCAGTTGACGGAACCCTTGGTGGGCGAGACCCACTCGCACTTAACCAGTTTTTTTTAAATATAACAAGACTTCATTACTGGTCCTCAACACTCAATCTCAAGTACATTCATTTTTTGTTTATTTCATACAAACAACAAGTAAAGCTGCATCTTGTTTCGCTGCACTACCGCAACTGCCGCCGCCTTGTCGAAGGTCACGGTTATTTATAGTGTATTATACACTACAGCCAACGCTTTATGTTCATTTTATTGAATATAAAGATTTACTCGATACGGCGGTCGTTTCTGTTTCTTATTATAGTACATTTCGTTCAAATTTATTGATATTTTGGTAAATTTGTACCATTTAATAAGGCTTAATGTATTTGTGTGAAATGTAATAATGAAATGAGTCAGTGTGTTTCAAAATAATTTGACTTAAGAGATTATCATGGCCTTGTAATATTTAGGTTAGGTTTAGGTTACCTACAAAAACAAGTCCTCATCCGCAACTTTCTTTGCGTAGACTTTAAGAATTAAAATTAAAAATCCCGTTGTTTCCCGTTCCCGTAAAAAAATTGAGGAATCCTCCTTTACTACTCCCCTTCACTCGCTAACCTATATACCAAATTTCTACTTTAAAAGTCTGACTATAAAAGCAACAGCTGCGGGTTCGATTCCCTCTCGGAGAAATTGATTTTTGATACTTATTGTTTGTATATTAAAATGCAGATATAATATACAAAATCACTTTAATACTATATATTAATAATGAAGATTGTCTCCAAGGCCGGCTCGTCTCGTCGGTGGTCAGCAGTTCAGATTAATTGAGCCATGACTGGCGTTGGAGTACGTTCCAATACACGCAATTGGCATATAATACCTTTGTAAATGGCATTCAATTTTCATACGACCTTATTGCAGTTCTCGAGTTACGCACCAGACCGCAGTGGCTTGAGCTGGCTTGTTCTTAACTTATATAATATATATTATTTATTATATTTTCAAATATTTTTTTTTTTTTTACTATGTTTATAGATTATTGAAGTGTAAGCTAACTTGTTTTTTTATTATATTTAGGTTCCAGGTTTGTCAGCGAGAACGGCGCGTCACCTCTTTTGTCTCGTCCTTCGCCTCGTGACATTCTTCCAGTATCATCGGCAATGTGTTCTCGAAGGTCAATCGAGGTCTCCTAAGAGAGGTCTTATGGTAAGAGAGGCCTCTTACCACTTACTGTTTCGAACTTAATAAGTAAAAAATAATTTAAGTAAAAATGGTAGATATCTTTTTAAAATAATTCGCTTTATTTTCGTCTTTTAAAAACGGCGATAATAAAACAAAAAAATATATATGAATCAAAGCAATACAATAATATTAATTTAAATGCTCATTAAAATATCAATTGTAAATATGAACAATTAATAAAAAAAAACGTGGCGTGGCGCCGGCGTTGAGTTCCGCCACTCAACGCCGGCGGCCGCCGGCCGACACGCAGTGTCTTCAAAAATTCTGCGAATAGTAGGGAACGCAGTGTTTTAACACTAGATTCCATTTGCCTATTCACAATATTTTTCTGATCCTGAATTGATTAAACACGAAGCCGTCATGGTGCAGCGGTAATGCGAAGATTGTGGGCTAGATTCCTCTTCGGGATAATGAATCATTTTCGTTTCCTCGCTCTGGTAGCTGCAAATGGGGAACGGAGTATTTTAACACTAGCTTTTCTTTGGGCCCTGTTATATACAAGATACAGCTTGAAGTAAAAAAAATATATGGCTCAATTTTTCCATCTTTTGCTACATCTTATAAAAAAAATTACAGCAACTTATAGTATATAGATATACTTATAGTATAAAAATACCTATATGTATATTCAGTACGTAGATTTAGATGTAAATAAACCCTGTATATTATATATAATATAACTATAGGAACTATTAAGTAATATTCAGAATTGCAAGAGTCAATAGATTGATATCTTTAAAGTCAGCTTAGTGTTCTATCTGTTCCAGAAATCTGTATATCTGACAAGTTTTGTCAGTTTAGACCGAGACGGAGATCTTATCATAGTTCGTTAACAGTCTAACTACGGCCAACTTCGTCTTAATACTAAAAAGATATATAGAAAATATATTTTTTTATCAAAAAGTGGCGAACTGATGATCCTACCTTTGCCAACCCTGCTACAAGAGGGATACGTGTGAAATAAAAAAAAATGAAACGTATAGAGATGGGCCTATATAGGCAAACTAGGTTTTTCTATCGAGCTACTTCGATATTATTATACGCTTGTTATCATGCTAATATAGATATGTATATAATAGGAAGATTTTCATACATACTAGATTATTTTTTTTCCTTTTTGCTTGGACTAACACTTGCAAATTAAATTAATTAGTTCTTAATTTAAATGTTAAGAGAAGAGATGATGATCAGATTATATGCTCTTAATATTACGACTGTTGCCAGATAAAATTAAACGATGACAAAAATGAGTTAAATAAATTTATATTAAGTAGTTTAAAAACCGAAGGAAATAATATATTAATAATTTATTACTATTTGGGACTATCGTCGCGCAACATTTCGCAGTGGCATCATAATCATCAGGATTGTGATTCGATTCCCACTCGGCAGAATGAAATATTTTCGTTACATCATTCTTGTAACAAAACGCGGCGTTGAGTTCCGCTGCTCCACACGAATCGTCTCGACAATTGGGCTTGGGCTCCCTCTGCCTACGCTGCAAAGTGAAGCGTGACGCTATAAACAAACAAAAGCAACTAAAAGTGTATTATAAATTATAATAAAATAACGAAAATTGTCAATAATATTGCTAAAGGCATAAATTTTCCAAGATTTCCAACTCATCCGAGCAAGTAGCTTCAGCAGCAGCCTGCTCGCGTCACTACACTCGGATATGGGATAATGAACAAGACTGCACTCAAACAAAACTATTAATAGAAAGCAATTTTTCATATTATCGATTAGGTACGATTTGCTGTTGTTCATTACGATTTGTGAGCTTTTATGCAAAAATTGAGCTTTTGAGTCGTAACATTAGAATGGTTTTTAACCTTCAATTTTGCTTATGTTTTTTTTTAATTTTGTTATATTACTAGTAGTCCCCATGCGGCTACGTCTGCTCGAAATATCTGAATGTTTATCAAATTATCATTGAGAAATTTTACGCAGTACTTGGCTGCTTGAAAGAGTATGAACTTACGTTGGAGAATCCGAAGTCGGCTCGGTCTATTTTATAATCTCGAGTTTTGCCTCCAAAATTCGGTGAAAAGTGGGGAACGGAGTGTCTTAACGCTAGGTTCCCTCTGCCTTCCCTGCTTTGTGCGGGATACGGCGTGAAGCGTGATTTTTTCTTATTTTTAAATTTAATTAAATATTATAAATTTAAAATATTGAATTTTTTCGCTTTGTTAGACAAGGCGCGAAGTTGAGTTCAGTCACTCAATACGTAATATCTCGGAACTTACACAATGCGTAGACAACACAGTTTAATTAATTAACTAATAAAAGGTTGTCTCTGCCTATAAAAACAATTTATGCTTACTTTCAAAATGAAGTGATCTCACAATCACTAAATTTACTTCCCTACCTTCCCAAAAAGCCCAAAACGAACAAGAATACGTAATTTATATTCCATCTGATATAAATTTTAGTGGCCGTGGACGTTTGAGGAGAAGTGGGTCAATGTCAGGAGCGCGCGGCCTTTGACCGTCTCCGGACAATTGACACTTGTTCCTGATGCACCGCTCTTGACAGATTCATGTGGATTAATAGCTTTGTATTTACTTTTTTTGTATTGTAAAGAGAAAGGAGGGTCAAACAGTCTCTTTATATCTCTTTCGCCTCGTCCAATGCAATCAACTTCTTCATATGTGCCCTCAGGAGGGTCCTCATGTGTTTTACATGTGATCTTCTTCTAGTATTATTAGAAGAAATGAGGAAAAATATGAAACCAGTCGTGGCGCAGGAGCACAAAGTGTGTCTGCAAACGCGACTGGTTGTGGATTCTAGTCCCACTTGTAGAAATTAAATATTAGTTAAAGTTATATTTCTATTTCTTCGCTCTAATACTTACAGAATTCGGCGGGACAGTAGGTTCCCTCTGTCTACCTCGCTGTGTGCGGGATACAGCGTGAAGCTGATTTAATTTGATTTATTTTTCTAGTATAGTTGATGTTCGTGTATATATGTTATTAGATCATCATTTTAAGTATCTTCAATTTAGCGGCTTTATAGCTAAATTGTATCTAATATGTTCTTAGTTTGTAGTGATCTAAACGTTACAGCAATAGAGTTGAATGCACTATAATCGCAATTCATTTCGTAACTCGTTGTATAGACGATACTCACATTCTTCACATTAAGCATGACTGTTCTTATTTCTAGAGATTGAATAAGCAGCATCACACTCTTTTATGCATGTCAGGGTAGTAACAGAGATCCTAGTGAACAGACACTCCGTTCCCAGACACTGTATGTTAAGTAGCGGAACTCAACGACGCGCTTTATCTGAGCGGCGAAATGAAATTAAGAATTCTTTCAATATAATCTTTCTAATCTTTACAATTTAATTTACAATTAAACGAAGTCGCTACGTTCACCGTAGTGACAAGCGTCTGACTGCAAATGAAGGTTGTGCGTTCGAATCCCATTTGGGGCATTGTTTTATTTTCATTTCCTGCTCTGATAACAACATCAAGCGCGGGACTAAGTTCCACCACGCATTGTCTTGAAAATTGGGCGAAGAATATATGAAGAATACAGTGGAAACCAAAAAAATATATATATATTTAAAAAGAGTAAGTATTTTAGCTATTCAAGTGGCTTCAAATGTTTTAAATCAGGGGTGCATTCTGCAGGAATAGTATGGAAGCGCTCGAGCGTGGACAGATAGCGCTGTCTGCTCGCGCAGAATGGGTTACATTTATCTTATTATTTATTAGCCAACACTTTAAAACTAACAATTTTTAAATACACTTTAAATACTTTGTTACAGTATTTTAATTATAAAAGTTGATACATATTTTAATAACATTCTAACGTAGCAAAAACACAAACTAATAAGTTCTTTGATTTTCACGATTATCAGTCATTTGAAATAAAACTATTTTAAGCGGATTCATCGAAGCGAAATATTTAAAATCATACATTTTGGGAAACCCGATGTTTCGAACACTTTGCAGTTGTCTGTGGTCACGGGTAGACGGGGAGAAGCTTCGACAGGTGTGTTGGTCTATAGATTAATCCGGTTAAAATAGTTTTATTTAAAAAAAAATAAACTATAATATAAACCGAATAAAGAAAAATGGAAAGTCATACGTTAAAAGATAAATAAAAAAATATCCTAAAATAATAAAAACAAAACATTAATTTACCTAAACGAAAAACAAGAACGATCCAAAATAATAAAAAAAAACACGAATAAAAAATAACTTTAATGTTTAACTCATACATTACGTAACCTCGACAACCGCGACAAGTGGCTGAGAGAGTGCCGGAGGCCAAGGGCGAGAGATAAACAATCACGTCATAAATACAGCTTAAAGAAGAGCCCTTGAGGAATCCTTTTTACTTAAGATTTTTTATCAACTCAATTTTTTATTTAATAAATTAGTCGTCGCCCGCAACTTTTTATGTTAAAATGATTTTTTTTTTACCAGTTACTCTAAGAATTTAAATAAAAAAGAGAAGAAGCAAAAAGAGAGAACTCTTTGTGCTCTACTACACTTCTTACAAGTCAGCAGTTCAGTTCACTTCTTAGTTTCTTCAATTGCTCAGCAACAGTCTTATGATTAATAGATTATTGCTTTCAAAGTAAACAAATAAATTGAATAGGCTTTTTAAATTAAAAAGTAAATTTCTAGGTAAACTAGTGATCCGTACGCGGCTTCTCTCGCTTTTTAGGGTATCTCATAATATATCTATAAATTAT
The DNA here is from genome assembly GCA_013421005.1 of Heliconius erato x Heliconius himera. Classification (NCBI taxonomy): domain Eukaryota; kingdom Metazoa; phylum Arthropoda; class Insecta; order Lepidoptera; family Nymphalidae; genus Heliconius; species Heliconius erato x Heliconius himera. Next base: position 2,990 of record JAATLQ010036185.1, on the reverse strand, counting down.
AGTTATATAATGAGAGGACGAATGAGGTTACCAAATATAAAATAAATAAATTTTTAACAAAAAAAAACCGACCTACAAAGTAAAAAATAATTTTACATAAAATAAAACGTACTTTGATTGTGTTAAACAAAAACCATTAAAAAAAGATTTTATAATACTTATTTTGAAAACGAATTCGAGTCCCGCTACGTTCAAAATTTTTATACGTTTTCTAAAAAACTAGTTTTCTCTCCTAAATGTGGAATAACACTTTAAAAATGTTAAAAAGATTTTATAATGTTGTAGTCGGTGCCAAGTTAAACAAACAAGCTTAGTAATTTGATATTGTATTGTAGTAAATTTGTAGAATTTAGTTGCAATTTTTTTTTATTTTACCTACACATATGAGGGTAATCTGTATTCTGTCGTCGTCTTTATGTTTCGAAATCATCACTTACAACATTTTTAAATAAATTCAATAGGCGTTTAATTTCGTGGTGTTTTTTGATTCAATCGTTTCGAACTTGTACTTAGGTCACATTGTGTGTAACATTACCTGATGTGAATTGACTACTACTGTATATATTAGGAACGGCCATTACAAAATATTCTATGAATATGTGTATTTTCTTCAAGAAGAGTTGACGCATAATACTTATAATAGTTTTAATTCATAAATACATAGCTTTTGGTAATTTTATACAAAAAAAATATTTAATAAATGTTTTGGTTTCTTTTTTTTTAAACTGCAACAGAATGGCGGTCTATATCGCATTTATAATACTACTAAGAAAATTACGTATCGTAGTTAAATATTTAATGTTCTATTGTGATAAGCAAACTACTAAATAGAATATACTGTTAGTAAACATAAAAACTTTGAAATACCTGGGCATTTCTACAGAGGAAAAACACATTTATTGTATGATATCTGAAAAATTGCTGAATCCATTTTGATGAAATTAGAATTTTTAATATTTTTTTTAAAGTATTATTCTATACTTAGGAAAGAAAAATACTTATTTAGAAAACGTATAAAAATTTCAGTCTGGTCAGTTTCCAGGAGGCGCGGGTTCGAGTCCCGCTACGTTCATATTTTTATACGTTTTCTAAATAAGAAATTAAGATTATTCCCTAAGTTGAAACATACTTCATTTAAATCAAAAATAGCAGACTAAACGTATCATCTGAAACTCAAATATCATCCAATTCTAAAATCGTAATTTTACGAAATCGGTTTTGAATAATATGAACACGATGAATGTTATCAAAAACAAACTTAAATCAGAGATGAATATTGATAAGAAAATCCCTATAACGTGATGTGAGCAAGTAACTTGCCAAATGGGACGAGGCTGCCTCTGGAATGCATGCTAACTCAATTGAAGCTTTATTGACGATTCATTCTATCCACAATTAAGACTAATACAGAGACAGCGTTAAGCACTTACATCAGAGTAGCGTATTCATTTTAATCCAGATTGTTTCATTTTAAATATAAATAAATGGTTTACTTTGTGTGTATGTATAATAGACTCCAATTTCGTTGAGACTGACAAGATATAAAATGAAAAAAGAAAGTTCTCGATCATGATGAATTTCGGTAAATTTTCTTTCAGTTTTTGGCTATACTACCAAGGACCTAAATTTCAGCGTTCAACGCCGCGAACTTTAAGTTGTATGTGTGTAATGCATATTGCTATTTAAATGATAACGATGTAATTAAAATGAATGCATGACATCACTTCACTAGAGCGCTCTCTAGTTGATAATTTTAAAAGGCTAACAATTTTGTAATCAAAGTTTTTCTAACTTTTTGTTTAATATTAAACATTTTTTTATGTCAATAAGCTTATTAAAAAGTTTTAAATTTATTAAAAAGTTCAAAGATGTCTATGATGTTTCTATCAAAACTATAATAAGTTATAATTAACTTTATGAAAATAATTATTGTTTAATAATTTTTAGCGTAGTTTCTTAATACTATGTTTCCTTAACCCTGCTTTACATGAGATACAGCGTGATGTTAAAGAAAATAATATAAAAAAATATCCCACCCAACCCCAACCTCCTCTACACGATCAGTTCATTTTGAGAGCAGCAGTGATCTATTAAGAAAACCGGAAGATTATCTCATTTAAATATTAATTACACAGACCAGCTGCATTGTCGGCACTTTGTTTAGCAAAGTGACGATTTCTATCTATTTTATATTCGTTTTGTGTAACAATTAATATGTATAGAGTGTGAACACTGGCCATTATCTGAGAGTCATCTCAATATGAAAGGCACCGGCGCGTGCGCATCACGCAATTACCTATTGTAATTTATACAATTGTAAATATAGCTTCCTGTAAATCTTAGGTATAATTTTGTAAGCTTAATCAAGAGCTTATGCAGCTTAATTTGTATATAATTTAGTAGGAAAATCATATTTTATAAGATGCCTGACTTCTATTGGTTCCTAATTATAAAAATATCAAACACAAGTTACCAATGTCAAAAAAAAAATCCAAAATAGCCAAAATGGATTTAAAAATGTTAAAAATATAAAAACATAATATCAATATTTCTTAAAATTCTGACATAATACAAATATTTTATTTGTATCCCAAATTATTTCAAGCATAATTACTTGAAGTTATTCGCCATAAATACAAAAACTAATTTTATTGATGAGTGTTATCTAACAGTCATCTCAATATGAAACGCATCTGCGCAAACGCATCACGCTTCCATTTCCTTCATTGTAAATATGTATATACTTTATTGTAAACTAGCGACCCGCTCGCGGCTTCGCCCGCTTAAACCACAAAATTATTTAATTAACACACTGAATTATGTTCGTGTTTTGATATACCTATAATGTATGTTTGCAACGCAATGAAGATTTTTAATGACAAATTTATTAAAACTTTAGGTCGCATTTTCGTACCTCCCATGAGAATCTTCACTTGAATTTTTGAAATAAAAACACAACTTATCGATACTTACAATAAAATCCTAACTCA
>JAATLQ010036184.1:85920-121779 GCA_013421005.1 Heliconius erato x Heliconius himera | reverse complement strand
TATATATATATATATATATATATATATATATATATATATATATATATATATATATATATATATATATATATATATATATATATATATATTTCGCATCTAAACTCAACGTAACGTTTTACGATTGAACCAAAAGTTGATGCAACAAAAATGTGTTTATATTACGGAATATTTCAGGAGATGCAATAAAAAATTGTAGATGGTTTTCCCAGATATATTGTCTTATTTATTTTTTAAGTACACTTACGTCATTGTTGCACCAATGAGCACCAAATGAGCGATATGCAGAAGTAAAAAAAAATAGTAACTTATGAGTCGTCGACTACACAGAACCATAAGGGACGTCGGGAGCGACGAGACGTTGTCTATGAGATGGAATTTCTGCATACATAATAAACGTGACATACTTATTTCAATGAACGTCTACCACTATTTTATTAAAAACATAAATTAGGACTTTAAGAACTACTTACTTTACTTACTTTACTTAATCGATCGGTACAAAAACTTAAAAACTGTAAAATCTTAACGAAATCTTTGATACCCGAGACAGAATATCATTTGTTAATAAAGATATTGTTATCACAAAATTTATATATTATAAAACTCTTCAGTCTTCGATCAACTATACGTAGATGGTTGATGAAGTGTCATACGCTTGTTCTTCTGTGCCACGTCTATCTGAATGTCGCCAAAGCCAGAACAAAAAAAAATATTAAATCAAATCAGCTTCACGCTGTATCCCGCACACAGCAGGGTAGACAGAGGTAACCTAGGGAAACTAGAAGTTAAGACATTCCGTTCCCCACTTTCCGCCAAATTCTAAAGGCATTGCGTGTTGAGTGGCGGAATTCAACGCCGCGCGGATTCCTCGACACTAGAACGAAGAAATGAAAATATAAAATGTAAGTAAATATTTCACTTCCCCGATTGGGGATCGAACCCACAATCAGTCGATTTTACAGTCACACTTTGTGGCCATGCGCCACGATGTCAAAGGTACATCTGTCGAATATAACTGTCTATGAAAGGCCTGGATTTAACTATTTATCAGATAGCACAACAGTTTGTGTAGCACGCGACGTTGTCAAGTTCGATTTCCACTTGAGGGACTTGAGCAAACACGATTGCAATACCTCGAAAATTAGGCGAAAAGTGGGGACCAGAGCGTCTTTTTTTTATGGTTTTTCACAAGGACAAGGCAAACGAGCGTTCGGGTCACCTGATGGTAAGTGATTTCTATCAGTCTTAACTAGGTTCCCTCAGCCTACTCTGCTATATGTACCTATGCGTTGAGTCAAAAAATATGAAGATGAAAAAGATGCTGATAGAGGCCAGCAAGCCAAAATAAACAAAACGTCCAACAATGTATAAGTACTTAAATCGACTCGCCCTTGACGTGTCATTGCAGGTTATGTCAAATTGTGTCATAATATTGGTTCAGTGTGGACGCCCTATTAGGTGACTTTCGTTACTTATCGCTAATAGGTTACTTGACCCAAGTTTGCTAAGAATTTTAGTGTTTTTTTATTTTTATTTACGATACTCGTGAATTCATCTCCGGCGTCATTTGGAGATAGGGTAGTGACTCATCACTGTGCTCTATTTTGCATGAGAAATATAATTAAATAATACGGGACACTGCATTATATTGATTATGTGTATTACATAAGTAAATCTAGTTCGAGATATTATATCTATTCATATTCGTATTAGGTTCTTATCTCATTTATGGGGTCAATTTTACACGGTGTAGTGTCTAATATTGAAAATTTATATAGGTGAACAACAAATTAAGTAAAGATTTCGATATTATGTATATCGAAATCTTTACTTAATTATAATATATAAAATTTTGACTGTAAAAGAGACAGGTTGTGAGTTCAATTCCCACTCAGTGTAATGGAATATTTAGTATTTTCATTTCTTCGCCCTGGTGTCAAGACAAAGCGCGGGGTTGGCTTCCACTAATGCCTTTAAAAACACGCAATGCCTTTAAAATTCGGAAAATCGGGAACGGATTGTCTTAACACTAGATTCCCTCTGCCTATTTTCCGCTGTGTTCAGACACTCCGTTTCCCACATTACACCGCGCTTTATCTTGTTACCAGAACCGGGAAATTAAAATAATTATTGAATAATGTTTAGGGATCGTTCCCTAGTGGTAATCGAACACACACCCATCACGCTTACAGACGGCCTCGGACAGACAAAAATATGTATAAGAAAAAAGTAAAAACTATGAACACCATTAAGACAGTGACATTCCTTTTATTGATTACAAAGTCCATTGTAAGTCCCATCGAGCTGGACTGGGCGCGTCGTGACGTCACCGCGTGGGGTCAAATGTCAGAGCTATTAAACCATGGCTTTATTGAGAGCTTTATGGTGGAGCTTTAATAGATTTGCTTGTTTTTATTTTCAGTAGACCTATATGATATATTAAAAAATATTCAGCATTTTCTTAGGTTATTTTAATACAAATAATATTTTTTTTATTATAATGTGTTTTAATGAAGAAGTTGATAACAATGTACAAGGCGAATGAGGAATGCAAAGACCGTAGCATTTAGCATTTCGTTCTCATTGGCTTTTCCGCTACGGGTACAGCGTGAAGCTAAAATATATGTATTTTAAATATAAGTTCGGTCCTCCAGATGGATTAACCAATACGGAAAATATGGATGGATCAATATGGAAAATAATAATCGCACTGGAGACATTTATACTGGTGATCGCGAAATTTACCTGCGTAGGCCATAGCATAAATTCAATATCTGGAATTTGAAAAAACGCATAAATCGACGTTCTCTAACAGTGGAACCTAGGTAGATCGATTTATCGCCTTCGAAATACAAAATTTCATGAAAAACATTTTAGCCGGATCGGTGGAAGTCGATCGAAAATAATATTTTTACAATTTTATTTTTTTATGAATCAGTAAAAACAAAGCAGATCTCGCCGTGCTTAATAAATTAATAATTTATAAAGGCAAGTGAGATATGGAAACTAAATAATATTTCGTTAACTATCCGTGTCGATTTCCGAAATGAAGGACTAAGTAAGTAAGGTCAACGCCTGCAATTTGTTTGGGCGGACTTCAAGATATAAAATGAAATATTTTGTTATCCCCCGTCCCTGTAGTAATTTGGAGAAATCCTGTGTTAATGTTTCTCTACATTCCCCAAGGAACTAACATGCTAAATTTCAGCGTTCTACACCGTTTAATTGCTTCTTCTACACGTTGTCTGTCAATAATTAAGAAACAGAAAGAGTTTAGTGTTTAGTTTAGTTTTGTTTTATACTACGACTATTTGTATATAGATTTTTATTTTACGCATTTATAGTAGATATTGTCAAGAAAAATCTGTACAAAAGGCCAGTCGTGGTGCAGTAGCACAAAGTGTGACTGTAAAACCGACTGGTTGTGGGTTCGATCTCCATTCGAGGAGATGAAATGTTTACTTAAATTTATATTTGTATTTCTTCCTGGTGTCGAGGACAAGCGCGGTGTTGAGTTCTGCCACTCAACACGCAAGGCCTCTAGAATTCGGCAGAAAGTAGCGAACGGAGTGTCTTAACACTAGGTTCCCTCTGCCTACTACTACTGCAGTGTGCGGGATACAGCGTGAAGCTGATAAAAAAGCCACTCGCTCAATTAAGATTTTTTACAATTAAATATCAATTTAGACTACGTATTGTTTAATATGTTGTTTATTGAATTATAAATAAAAACGCTTTTTCATACTTGTGATTGATATCTGGCAATGTAGGTGCGAATTAATATAACATAAATAAATATTTACGTATATATATAAAAATAAATTGAAATGAACTTCCAGTTAGAACAGAGGTGGCCGTGTCGTCTGTGTCTAATAAGAAATGAATCAATCACACATATATCTGCTTCGACAGTCGCAGCAGCTGCGCGCGCGCATCCTCACTGACTTGCCGATAACATGCTTCTTAATGATGATTTATTGGTATATTACTATTTTTATAACACACAATTATTGTGTATTTACTTGTACGTCTTTACTATATTATTATTAGTATATTTATTATTATTTGTATTTATATAAATCATTTTGATGAAACAGATTGTTCTGTGGACATTTTTTAAACGTTATATAAAGATCATTCATTCAGTTTGGAAGAGAGTTTAGAAAAAAAAATAAAGAAAGTTAATAAAATTTAGACTAAATAAATAGCACAGGGCTATAATGTATCTTGTGTCATACACAATTTTTAAGTTATTTTCAATTATCTGGGCAACTCTCTCGAAGCCGCAAATAAATTCTATTTCATTATTTGATCGCTTTTGAAAGATTGCTTATTTTAAAACTAATTTTCAATTACAAAATGTCATGATCAAAGAATGGAATTTAGGATTCACTAATTTATTTCTAGGGTTTATTATGTCTATTGATCTGATTAAACGCGGTGGTTCTTACGAGTAGTTTAGATAAATCTTGACATAGATACTGGTTTAGAACAGTGTTTATTTCATTTTGTTCTTTAGTCTTTCACACTATCTCCTACACATAGCAGGGTAAAGATACTGCTCTCAACTGAGATGCCGTTTTAATAATAAGAGGTGTGGAAGTGGCAAAACTCAACACCGCACTTTGTATCTTTACGAGGGTGAAGAAATGAAAATAATTAATTCCTCCAAATAGAAATAGAACCTACAACTGTCGCTTTTACATGACGGCGTTTTCTGACGGTGTGCTTCTAAATACCTTTACTCTTTTTAATTTAAACTGTAACCAAATTAATCAAATATAGTTAGTATGATGTATTTTTAGAAACCCGACGTTTCGAACATTTTTTTACAGTAGTCCGTGGTCACGGGTAGACTAAATATATCTATCAAAATACATCTATATCGTTTTAAATATATAATAATCGCGAAAATCAAATATTTCTAAATATTTCTTCGCAAAGAGCGCGACGGACATCCCTAATAAATTTCCGTTCAAACAAAGCATTTATTAGTGAGCAAATAAACTCTGCTATAAATAAATATCGTTCACTAAACTTGGACACCTAACAAGAAACGATCAAGGTCGGAAAAACAAAATTATATTGCGATTGACAAATACGTAATTATGTGACGCAGTGGGACAGTGGCAGTAGACGCGATGGCAGTCGATTCGATTCCTTCTTTGAGAATGTTTATATTTCAAGTATTTTAAAAACATATATTATTTGGACAAATTATAAGATTACTCTTTAGTGTTTATCCAAAATATACCTTTTAGGTAAACTCAGGACTCTATTACTAAAACTCCATAGGTGATGTATTTTTGATTCCGCTGTATCAACAAATATACTATGAAATGTATCAATACAGTATGAAATAAATATTTAAGGGACCCATACAAGAGACGTTATATTTACCGACTTTTTATAGATAATGATGTACGGAGCCCCTTGCACGCGAGTCCAACTCGCACTTGGCCGGGTTTTTTATTTATTTTTAAGCCAGATATCGCTACGGGAGATCCGGGGTATAGGTATACAGAAAACACCTCTTTCATCAGACCATCGTGGTGACCACAGTGGACCAGCGACGGGCCGTGGTTGGATTCGATCCGTGGAATAAATTATTCTCCTTATTTAAAAAACGTATTAAAATTTGAACGTAGCGGGACTCGAACCCGCGCCTTCTGGAAACCGACCAGGCGCTCTGACTACGTGGACATTTTTATACGCTTGTTACAACTTATTTATGTTGTTGGCATTTCTGTAGGGAGATTTTTACAAATTTCCGCTACCTAAAGATAATTACTAAGAATTATCGTCTGGTAATAGAGAATAAATATTAGAAAACGCTTCGTTTAAATTTTTATACATTTTCTTAATAAGTATTTTCTTTCCTAAGTGTGGAATAACACTTAAAAAAAATGTTTAAAAATAAATTATTCTCATTTTCCTGCTTTTATCAAGACAAAGAGATCTGTATATATTACTTACTTTTATCTACGTGGCAAATAAAATAAAGAAGTTATAAGGCCGAAGTCTCGATTTTGAGCCAAAAATGAAAATCAGCGCAACTTGACACTGGCTTGTTCAGAATTTTAGTGTTGTAGGACAGGAAAACATGTGGAAATTACTTGAAGCTAAAGGACACTGTGCTATTGTTATTTTTAGTAGAGGGACCCAGGGAACCTATTGTTAATATACTTCATTCCCATTCAGGCGTTTTCGTTCCCAACTTACCACCGAATTCCGAAGGCATCTTGTGTTGAGCAGCGGAACTCAATGCAACGCTTTGACTCATTACTAGGGCAAAGCAATGCAAGGTATTGAAAAAAATATATATTTCCTCAAGTGGGAATCGAATCCATAACCAGTCACGTCTACAATCGCAGGCTTGTGGCCACTGCCCTACGGCTGGCCTCTAGTTTTATTGTTTTAGTACTATTTCTTTATTATATTATATGCAATTTTTTTTTATTACTTAATGATTGCATGCTTTAAGATATCCAAACATGTCATATAACTTTACACTTAGAAAAAAATGTAAAAAATGGAATGGGAAATTGAGACCGTCGTGGCCCAAAGGCAAGAAGATTCGTAAAAAAAACATTGCACAAAACCAATAATCCTGTTACGTTTGTCAACGAACACCTATGTATGCCACAGATCGTCCCGCATATAGTCGAGCGGGCAGAGGGACACCTAGTGTTAAAACACTCTGTTCCTCTGTTTGTCTTGTTTCTAGAGCGAAGAAATGAAAATAATAAATTCCCATAAGTAGGAATGACAATAAAAAAATAAAGATCAGAAAACAGTCAGAGAAAAGAATATTTTAAATGAAACTATTTTAACTGGATTAATCACCTATATTTTTAAATATACTCGATTAATCCGGTTAAAATAGTTTCATTTAAAATGTGCAATAATCGTAATAATTTTACTTATTATTAGAAGAGAAAACAGTCGTGGTTCAGGGGCAGAAGCGTGCGACTGTAAACGCGAAAAGTCATGTGTTCGATTCTCACTCGAGGTGAATGAAGTATTTAATACATTTTTATTTCCTCATTCTGGTAACGAGGCACGTAATGCCTTTAGAATTCGTCGGAAGGTGCGAACGGTTAAAGTGTTTTAACACTAGGTTCCCAGGTTCCCTCTATACTGTATGAAATTAAAAAAATATACGCAAATAATGCAAAGTGAAAAAAGTGTTATATATATAGAATAGAAGCATCAAGATCAAATGAAAGTTAGGAAAACCTGTTGATAGCAGAAAGCTTGCTACGAGAAAAGTTTCAGCCGTAGGTATAAACTTTTACATCTCTAAATAAACTAATATACTAAAATTTTGCTTTCTTACCAAATATGTATATTTTATATTATACAGATTTTAATATTAAATTTCAATTATAAGGTTCATTGTATAAAAGAATAAAAAAACGTTAATTTTAATTCCAATTATTATCTATATGGTAATGGTTTGATAGTATATAATGATATGAACATTTTATAAATACATACTTATTATGTATAGTATGCACTAATTTATACAAAATTATCGTTCTTTTATGAGCAGAAGTGTAAATTATACACGAGTTAAAAAAGAAGATATCTAAAAACAGTCCTAATTTTTCAGCTTCACGCAAACATCAGGGTAGGCAGAGGGAACTTAGTTAAGACGCAGAGCGTCTTAGCGTTCTCCACTTTCCGCCGAGTTCTGGAGGCATTGCATGTTGAGTGGAAGAACTCAACGCCGCGCTTTGCTTCAAGACCAGAGCGAAAAAATAGAAATATAAATTTAAGAAAATATTTCATCTTATTCAAACCCACAACCAGTCGGTTTTACAGTCGCACTTTGTGCCTCTGCGCCATGACTGACCCCTATTTATTTACTAGTATATATTTATTTACTAGTAAAGTTAAAAAAATAATGATACCTCTCTTCTAATCATTAAATAAAAAAAAACATATCAATAATTATTAATTAGTTAATTAATGACTATTTAAAAAAAAATCTAATTAAAATGACTTTCTAACTAAATGACATACCTGCTTGCTCTTCCATTTCGCAACAAAAACAATGTCCTTAATCTAACTTATTCTAATATCACACTATGAAAAATTCACTTAAAAAAATCACTTTACTAAATTTCTCTTTTATCCCATTTGTGTTTAAGGGTTAGTTAGGTATTTTTTTTTATTATTTACACTTCAGTTTAACCCGGGTTCTGTATCTAGGCATCGGTGCCACGACCGCGTGATACGACGACACTCAAAGTACTGGCTGTGGCCTGCGACTGACTGCCAAAGGAGAAAATTATAAATATATACATATGGGAAGGAATATTTTTGTTTATTTATAAGGTTTTTTTTATTACACAGTGCCTGGATTTTCGCGACGGTTGCGGGTTCGATGTCCAATCGGAGGAGTAGGTGATTTTCATTTCTACGCTTTGGAAACAAAACGAAGCACTGTATTGAATTCACAAGCTCAACTCACTCACTCAACAAGGAACGTCTCGAAAGCAAACGTAGTGTCTTAACACTTTTTTCTGGTGCCTACCATGCTATATGCGGGACACAGAATTTAAAATAAGATAAACTAAAATATGTATATAGTTTCCATTCTATTAATTAACAACATAAAAAAAAAATATTGTATCTTATGAGATTTAAAACGTGAATACTAATTATACCGATTTGTGGGTATTTAGAAATTTATTTATAAATCGTTTGAAGTTTTTTGTAATGCGTATAAATTGTTGCTATTTTTTTCTTTTAAATAGCTTTTGCTTTTTACTCAGAGACAGTGATTAGTGTTTAAGTGTTAACATTATATAGCTAATCGATGTCCATAGGGACTTTCAATATATTTTAAAGTAATGGTAAATATTTTTTTGTTTTTTGAGGCATAGAAGACCTGAGACCTGTCTTTCTGTTGCAATTTCACGCTGAATCCCGCATAGCAGGGCAAGGTTTCGCACGCACCAGAAGCGAAAAAAATTATTCTCGCAATCAGCGAAAAGAGCGAAACAAATGTCTTAACATTAGTTTCTTTCTACTTACCTTGCTATGTGCGTTATAGCATGAATATAATGAGATACAGCATGAAGCTAAAAAAATATTATAGCCTCGCGTGAGAATCGAACCCATAACCATCAAGTTAACAGTTGTTCAGACGCTGTCCCACTGTGCTGCGACGGCTTCAAATAATAATAATATTTAAAAGAAAAATATATGTAAATAAATAGTAATCATCATGGCGCAGTTGTGATGTGGCTTACTGCACAAAGGTTGTGGGTTCACATACTTTTTGTTTACTCAAAGTATTGCACATTTTTGTTTTTGTTTTCCTTATTCCACTAATTCTTGGAATTTGGCATTGGAATTTTGCCAGAAAATAGAAATAAGAGTATTTTATCAATAACAATCTATCTTCTACGGTAAATATAAATAAATAACATATTGACATGATGAAACAATGTTTAAATTTACAAGCGGTGGTAGTGGGTTCGATCTCCAATCACAACATTGGATTTTTTTATGTTTCAGAATACCGTAGACCTGCATGTTATTTTAATTGCAGCGTGAAATTTAACGTGATTTCGATATACATAAATGGGCTCGACGAACGGACAGACCGACAACAGAGCGATCCTATGTAAGAGTTCCGTAAACAATGCCTTTTATTCTAACGTAAGCGTAAGCGGAACCATAAAAATAATTTACTTTTTGCTTACTGTAGTTGTGTGTGTGATATGTTTTAAATTAATACTAACATTAGTACATCGAAACGTATTATTATTTTCGATAACCTACTTCTAATGAAGGCGATTCAGTTATTGCTTTCCTTTTTTCACCTAATTTGCATTTCTTTTTTGAACCATTATTTGATAACATTATTTTTATTATTGAGTTTTGCCCGTAATATATGACTATAATATTATAGAATAAAGGTTTAAATAAAATTCAAGAAATTGTTTGTTTATAAAATAAACTAAAAAGTAAAAAAAAATACTCTAATAAGAAATATAAAACTTAATAATTAATAAAAGCGTATTACATTTTGATAGCGAGAGGAAAAGAAGGTGCTGAATGTTCTTAATTATACTATCAAAATGTAACGTGATTTTATTATTTATTAAGTGATTAATTTTCGATAGAATCAAACGAACCAAAATTCCAGAGTTACGGAGTTCCTATGGCCACCTTCCAGCTCCATCGTCAGACCCTGGTTACCATATGGTATCAAAGTACTCGTCAAGACGAATCAAACGAGCTCAAGCTCGATGGGGCTGCGTCGTTTAATTATAGAGTTCCTATACCTTCCAACTCCATTATCAGATCAGCTCTATGTCATAATAATATCGCATTGTCATCCAATTTATACATGTATGCAAATTTTCAGCTCAATCAGATCAATTGATTACAGACAGACAACGGGACAGGTGAAAGTAAATAAAAGCTTGTAAAACAGAAATTAAATGTAAGAAGACGACGTCAAAGTTCAGTTCCGGTACCACCACTAAATAAGAAATGTATCAAAAATAAGGCGATGCGTGGAATATGTTTGTGGGGATTAGGTTCCCTCTGCTTACCTTGCTATATGAGCAATACATCAAGACGCTATAATAATTATACCACATATGATATTTCACCTTAAAAGTTGTTTCCACTCAATTGTTTTAAAATACATACAGTAGTTGTAATAACACAAAATATGTCTATTTCTGTGAGCAGACTAGCCTATACTTTAGAAATGTTTTATTATTATTATTCTCATTTTTCATTTCACTACAATCGTTTAGGTCTAAAACGTGAAGCATATATGAACATAGACTTTTAGTACCACATGTCTACAACATCTAGAAGATCTACCAACTGAGCGACACGACAATTTTGTGCCAATCTGAAATGTTCACCAAATGTAGACACTTGATGGTCGCAATGCGGATTTCCTATAATCGGACTCTTCGGGCATAAACCAGACGCAGAGGAAATGGCTTGGTCCCTGCACTTGAGGATCCGCTGCGGACTGCTTACAAGAAGGATTTTCTGGTGGCAATAAATAAACTTTAATGTCGACGTACCTTACTATAAATAAATTCCCTGAACAAGGTGCTGTGCTAAGGAGAACCCAACTGATAACTTCTCTCTTCCTCTGCGTCTTGTTGTGGAATTATTTTCGGAGCCACCTAGGCACATGCCCCCTTAGAATAGCCCCTTCCCCAACACATGGTTACGTATCGGTAGGCAAGATAGATCTCGCACTTAGAAGACTGACCACGAAAATGGTCGGAACTTAGTGTTTTCAGTTCACTATATTCCCAAATTTTTCCTCAATATTCTATAGATTGCTTGTACTGTAGCGCTTTGTCGACATTGAAGTAACAGAGTGGAAGTGACTATCGAACTCACGAGCTGTCCCACTGATATTTGATAAATAAATAAAAAAATATACATACCATTGTAAAATAAAAAAATATCTCGTACTTTCCACCCCACTCGAAGCATTGATTATACTGATATCAACATTTCTAACACTTATGCGAAGCGTTCTAATCAACGACATTAAAAAACTGTTAGCTGATTAGAAATAGATATTTATGTATAAAATGCGACGTAAAAGAGAAAATTACTACACAATTTTACTTTTTATGGGAAAGGCGACTTTAGGATACTAAGTATATAAGCCTTCACATTCACACACATTCACATTTAAGCCCACAGATCTTCCACTTACAGCATAGGCTTCCACTTATAGGCCTAAATATTGACAGACAGAATCAAATGTTAACAGAGTGCTGTTTGTCACTAAGTGGAAATACTTAAGTGATGGATAATTGTAAGTTAAAATTACATTGAACTTATCGCTTATTTTTTAAATATATTCTTTTAGTGATCTGGTAAGATAGAGCAATTCCTAAGCATTTTCACCCAACGCACTGCGCATTTTTCGGAACATTACGTGTTGAGTGGCGGAACTCATGGCCGTGGTTTATCTACTAGCAGTTAAATAAAATGAAAGAACGAGAAAGGAAAAATATCGAATCCATAATCATAGCGTTTACAATAAGACGCTGTCCCAATCCCCTGTGATCGCCAATCCTTCACGGGCGTCCATCAAAGCTCGTACTTTTTCTACTCCCCGCCCGGTGACGCTGTCGAGACCAATCCAGGACAACAGCAATACAACCCCTTCGAAAAAAAGAGGTGTGCCATTACCCGATTTAAGTTAATTGATTTCTCACTAGTGGAAGTGGACGACCCATATATCTACACTAAAGTAAAGTAACATTCTGTAAATAGACGAAAAGTAAAGCTATTTACATAGGTATATATAATAAGCTCTTTCAGGGCAGCACTAAGAGACGATTGCTCGAAATTCTTACCTAAACAAAAAGAGGGAAGTTTTCATTTTAAGTTTTAAAATCCTAGCATTGAGTTCCGACCTCTAGTCGTAAATATTTGTTTTATTCATTTTGGGACTGTAAACAGTATGTAGTCTCTAAATAAATTTTCTGTAAAGATAAAAACCTTCAGGTGAAATACCACCAGTTCCCCTAAATATAGGAACATTAGCAAATACTCACAGGGCGGAGTAATGAGTACACAACGTTGACGTGAGGGTAGACGACAAACGACGTTGGGGCCTTGACCCAACGTCGATGATTCTCGACGATACCTACAGACAAACCTAATCAGTATAGTTCGATAATAATGTTTTCAAATGTTTTTGTTTAAGAGGCCGCGATTGCAATTCAATTCTCGCTGGAAGGGTTTATTTATTTTTATTTTCTCGCTCTGATTATAAGTGTAGCTTTGTAGTCCGCCACTCAACAAGGAATATTTAAAAAATTGCGTGCATAGACAGCGGAGTGTCTTAGCACTACGTTCCCTCACCCTACTCTGCTATGCAGCTATGCAGCTGCACCACGACGGTGAGAATATAACTGAGTTATATGACTGACTATATTATATACGAAAATTGATGATGTACTCTTGAATGGTGAACCCGTCGATCCTGTCGATTCCACGGTATTTCTAGACATATTGATGGATTGGCGAATAGACTTAGCGCCGCAACTGTTGCAGTCAAAAAAATTTGATTATTCACTGACGAGCCGAGCCGTTTCCACTTCGACTTGTTTACTTCAGCTACTTCCATAGTATTATGTCCTATAGGATTTTACTTTGGGGAAATGCAGCCGGTATTCAACCAATATTTGTCCTGCAGAAATGAGCTGTTCGTGCAATCTATAACTTAGGTCCTAAAGACTCCTTAAGTCAAAAGGTTAAAGAATTTTTAAAAATGTTATGTATGTTAAGAAAAACATTAATGATTTTACTAAAATTGGCGATGTACGAATACAAGAATTAGGCTTACTCATTGTGCACTTGTAACTCGGTTGCATCGAATCCGTAATTCTTTTATGGGACAATGTGTACGCTTTTACAATAGGATCCCAGAAAACGTCCGAGAATGTTCTATATCACGATTTAAAAAAGTTGAGAAAGACGTTTGTGTATTAAAGGTTATTACCAAATTAATGATTTTATACTTTTATACTGAGGCCAGTCGTGGCGCAGCGGCACAAGGTGCGACTGTAAAGCCGACTGGTTGTGGGTTCGATCCCCACTCGAGGAGATAAAATATGTACTTAAATTTATATTTCCATTTCTTCGTTCTGATGTCGAGGTTAAGCGCGGCGTTGAGTTCTGCCACTCAATACGCAATGCCTTCAGAATTCGGCAGAAAGTGGGGAACGGCGTGTCTTAACACTAGGTTCCCTCTGCCTACCCTGCTGTGTGTGGGATACAGCGTGAAGCTGATTTTTTTTTATGATTTTATAAATGATAACACGCCTTGGGAATGAAGTGCTCGCTCCAGTCTGTTTCAAAAGTATCATTGTCAGAAATAATTAGATATATACTTGTATAAAATTGATTTAAAAAAAAATAGGTCCCGCTGAGTTTCTTGCGCCGATTCTTCTCAGGTCTGAGGAATTAACTTTAGTGAACTGGTGTTAAATTGTTTGACGTTAAAAAAGTAAAGTAGTAACTTCGTATTTTAAACAATTTTTAAAAATTCTTTGACTTTGACATTACTAAACACATTATTCTCTTACCATTTTACTTCCAGCACGTTACTAAGCATGTCCACGCGAGGGCGGCGTGACTCTGTAGTCTCTACGTATTTCTGCTATGTAAGTTCAATCAGCGTTTGTTCGGCTTCGTTATAAATTTC
Source organism: Heliconius erato x Heliconius himera (assembly GCA_013421005.1). Classification (NCBI taxonomy): domain Eukaryota; kingdom Metazoa; phylum Arthropoda; class Insecta; order Lepidoptera; family Nymphalidae; genus Heliconius; species Heliconius erato x Heliconius himera. Next base: position 107,552 of record JAATLQ010036184.1, on the reverse strand, counting down.
ACCGCCCTACGACATGGTTGTGCCGGTTAGTAAATTGTTAATAATTAATTTTTGTTTTTAATTTTAGTAAATCTCTAACTGTGTGATATTTTCTAAATACAATTGTCGCAAATTTAAATATTTCAAATATTGTATCTATGTATAAATTCCAGCTAAAATTTTCTGAAGAATTTTGTCAAAAAAATTATGTATAATATTAAGCAACTATGCTAACTACACAAAAATCAACTTCACGCTGTATCCCGTATACAGCAGGGTAGGCAGAGAGAACCTAGTGTTAAGACACCGTTCCCCGCTCTCCACCGAGTAAATATCTCATCTCCTGGAGTGGGGATCGAACACACACCCGTCGATTTTACAATCACACTCTGTGCCCCTCCCACGACTGGCCTCTAACTACACAAAAACATGTCAAAAATCATTTAAAAAAAGAAAAAATACAAACCGAAATATATTTAAATTTTACAGGGCGCCTTGGAAACATTTTTAATTGCTGGATGAATGGATGCTGAATCATTCTCTTTTGGAAAAACAATCCAGATTTTTTTCTTTTACTTAAACCTTATACAATAAAAAACAAATAATTTTCTGGATATTTTTTTATTTGTTTTTAATTGCAAATGTTTAAATATCTAATCAGATTTTTTTGGGCGGAAAATGGTAGATTTCCCTTATTCTTCCAGAGACGCATAAATATCTCAAAGAATTTACAGAATGCATAAATACTGTAAGTTTCAAAAATGAATATTTTTTTGTTTAATTTAATATTTTGTGCCAACCCTAAATATGTGGACTACGGACAGTCCAAAGTTCTCGTAGAATCAAAGTCCAAGATCTCAAGGTTTTGTTTTCATTATATATATACATTATAGTATGCTAACTTTTACTTGCGGATTCGCCCGCGTGATCAAATGGAAATAAAGAATTTTGTATAATAGATGACGTTTCAAGTGATATAGTATTACAGACTTCTTTAGGAGACGGCTTCATGTCTTCTTCCAAATAAATTTCATAGATTAGAGCGCTCAACTAAACATCTATAGCTATTATAATAAGTTTGTATTATTAAATATATTGTATTCGAAATGATCAGTCAAATGTGCTGGCTAATAGTCGCGGGATCTACTAGGAACTATATTCAATAAATTTATAAACGACGTATATATCTACGTAAGGCATATAAATGATAAAGAGGAAATATATGTATAATACTTAAGTATTGTAGAGGGAGTGGGAGACTTCGGTTGACCTCGAAGAACACAGTATCGATGATATGAGAGGAAGGCCATGTAAAAAACATGAGAACCCCCCAAGGGCATATATGAAGAGGTTAATGACAGTGGACGAGACGAAGGAGGTGGGCAGAGGCCGCTGTGTTTGGAGTCCATGCTTTTTGGCTATGCCGCTAGGGATAAACCGTAAAGCTAAAACCAAATGTATCCTGAATATCGTTTGGCACGGCACCTTTGGCTACAATTAGATACAAAATGTAAGGTTATTACAAAATATTCAGGTGAATATTTTATATTAATTTCAGCTTGATAACTCCATGCGATCTGAAGATAAATGTAAAATAACGTGACCCTATAATGGTTCCATTTGAGGCCAGTCACGCGTAGGAACACAAGCCTGCGACTGTAATCGCAAAAGATTGTGAAAAGAAAGAGAAAGATTGTGGGTTCCTTTTCCACTCGAATAAATGAAATATTTATTATTTTTTATCGCCTTGTTCAGAGAAAGGGCGGCGTAGTCCTGCCACTCAAAACACATTGCCAGAATTCTGCAGAAAGTGGAGAACGGAAGTGACTTATTGAGAACGGAGTGTCGTAACACTAGGTTCCCAGGCTACCTCAGCTATGCGCAAGGTACAGCGTGAAGTTAAAAAATATATACATACAAGTTTTTGGATTATTTATTATTTTATTTTCTTACTTATTTTTATGTATGTAATGTTGTGAATACTTTAATTTATTTTTTATCGCACAAGGTTACTTATTGTCACATTCGAAAAATATAATCGTACGACGACGGTAGTGGGTTCGATTTAGGGTTTACCCCTAAATCGATCCCACTACCGTCGATAATTACAGTCACACGCTGACGACGTTCTCTTAAAAAACATAAATTTTGTCATATTACATTAAAATTATTATTTTAGTATGTAATCGAGTATAACCTGAGATAAGGGTGCATCGCCCGCAGCATCCACCCGACCTTGCAGAGCGACGGCCTCTAATCTACGAAAATGTTGATTAAAACATTCATATTATGGAACAATTACTATTCATTTTTTTCTTTAATTTAAAGAAACTCTACAGATATTACAGAGAAAGTGAATTATTATGTAAATCCATACTAGAATTGGAATCACTGTATCCCACATGCAGCAGAGTATACAGAAGGAACCTAGTGTTAAGATACTCTGTTCCTCACTTTCTACTCAATTGTCGAGAGATTGTGTGTTGAACAACGGAGCTCAACATTGCGGCTTGTCTTGTTACCATATCGAAGAAATGAAAATAATTTATTTCCCCGAGTGGTAATCGAACTCACGACCTTCGTTCGTTTACAGTCAGACGCTGTGCAGCTACGCCACGATAGCCCCAACTTTATTATATTCTACATTGCATTTGTTTTTTTCGTATATTATGGTTTTTTTTTATCACAGAATTAAATTTATCTATCCATGTATATCACTCCTTTTACTTTTCTTTAATTTTATGAATCTGAATAGACTAAATACGGCGTTGAATTCAATCACTTGTCTTATTGTTCATTTGGTGCAACAATGACTTAATTTCATTTTCTCAAATAAATAAGTTCAATATGTCAACTTTTGCAATGCAATATTTCAAAGAGTGAAAATACATAATTTTTGCATCAAATGAGAAATGTATTATATATTTTAAATATACGGAATGTGACTTATCTCCATGTCTTCTACATACAAGTAGGTACAGACATGCTAAATCTTGCAATTGCTTGAATAAAAAACAATTCTGAGATAACTTGGCGATAACACCAAATAAAAAAAAATAAATCAACTTCACGCCAAACTTAGTGTTAAGACACTCCGTTCCCCACTTTTTGTAGAAATGGAAATATACATTTAAATATATAAATAATTTCTTCGAGTGAGATCGAACCCACAACCAGTCGCGGTTCAGTCACACACTGTGCGCCACGTGCTACACCACGACTGGCGTTATCGACGATATGACCAGTGAATGAATAATAGCAGGCTATGAATATCATGGCTACTATTTATATTAAAACTTCACCGCCAATATCTTAAAAAAATCATAAATATATTCTAATGTTATAAAATAGAAACTTTGTTTTGTTATTTTTTAACGAACCTTTTTTTTATAGTAGGACGTAGTAATCTCAGGAACTAGTTTCATTTTGAAAAAATCTCTTTATGATGTACGCCACTTCGAAGAAACATGTCAACTTACATATGCCATAATCTCTTAAATATTCCCAATTGAATAAAGGGACGAAGCCGCAGACAAAAGTTAGTAAAACGAAATGAACCCACATCACCTCAAACGCTAGTACTTCCAAACCAGGTACCACCAAACCAGCAAAGTATATAAATAGTTATTTACAAAAGATATAGGTAAAACAGAAGAGGTGTTTACTGAATACACAACGTGATCTAAAATGTAAACTCGCGATAACTGCTATATAACATGGAGACGATAATATTACGCATTTCCATACATTGTTCCGATATAGATAGCGAGCCTAGCTACTCATGGGCTAAATAAAAAAATAATTTAACTAAAAAAAAAAATATTAAAATTAAAAATGGTTACTAAAACTGATGTGGAAGCTGCATCTCCCAAAGATGAAATACCTCACGACCATCTCTTCAAAGTCACAGGGTTGTCGTCGACGAATTTAGAGAAATTGGCTCAAGGTAATCTTTTATTGGACTTATAATATATTTTTTGAAGGCCCAATTGTTTTTTAGCTTCACGCTGTATCCCGCATATAGCATGACAGGCAGAGGAAATCTAGTGTTATGACACTGTTCCCCACACGTCATCCAATTTTCGAGACATTACTTGCTGAGTGACGGGACACAACGCCGCTTTTTTGTTTTGTTACCAGAAGAACGAAATGACAATACTATATTACCCCGAGTAGAAATCGAGCCCACAACCGCCGCATTTGAAGTCAGACACTGCGGTGCTGCGCCAGAAACATTTTTTTGATATTCAACCTCTCAGCTTGCTGTATTCCTCATAAACTGGATAGGTAGAGGGAAATTAGGTATCAAGACACTACGTTCCCATCGCACCACCCAATTTTCGAGTGTTGAGAGCTCAACTCGTTTTGTCTAGTTATTAAAGAGGGTTAAAAAATATATTTCCTCGAATGGGAGTTGAAACCATAACCAAAGCCGCTGCGCCTCAATGGTCTCACCTATTAAAAATAACGAAGTAAACTGTAATAAAACATAAATTCTTCAATTTTACAAAAAAATCATCAACTTTACAAATTGTGTATACGTATATTGTTTAAATTACAAAAGATCGCTTTCTGAAATCCGAAAATGTTGTAATAACAAGCCGCGAGTCATTCCAATAATAACTTTTAGCGAAAACAAGCGCGTCTCAGGACGGTCTGGGTTACCTCGTCCACTGCGTTGGGACTTGGGAGACCGCCAACACTGGTGATCACATCTCTTTATGACATAGTTATTGTGGTATTTGGAGATAAGTGGGGTTTAATAACATAATTTACGACTAGATGTTAATAAGATGACTATAGATGATGATTATAGAAAAGTTATAAAAATTTTAACGTGCCGAGACTCGAAACTGCGCCTTTTTTAAATTATCAAGCGTCCTGAATACTAAGCCATACGTTCTCATCAAGCTGCGTTAAATCTTTTACTATAATTACAACTTATTTATGTTAGAATGTTGGTTACCAAAAACTAAGAAAAATCGTAAAGAAATAGTAGTTAAGTCTATGTTAAAATCTGACGAGACTAAAAATTGAATAAGTAGCGGAACTCAACATAATTCATTCCCACGAGTGGAAATCGAACTGGAAAGCTTCATAAGACACGACGCCTGAAACGAATAAAAAATAAACAGAAAGTTGAAAATAATCGAATATATGGTTATGTCAATGTACGCCAAATTGAGTTTGGAAAAAGCGTAGGAAGGTTCTTTCAGCTTCATGCTGTATCCTGGATAAGCAGAGTAGCTAGGAGGAAACTAGTGTTAAGACATTACCGTCTTAGACGCACCTCTCAATTGAAGTCTCTGCGTGTTAAGTGGCGGAACTTAACGTTGCGCTTTATCTTCGAATCGAACCCACAACCTTCGCGTTTACCTCAAAAATAACGTTTAAATGTAATTATTTTAAAAACATTACTCCTTTGTTTTGTTTACAGAAATCGCACGATGCGTTTTCAATGCACAAATTTAAACATTTCAGATAAAATAAGTATTAAATCTTGTTTTAATTTATTAAGAAAGTGTTGAAATAATAATATTTATGTTAACGGCCGTTAACTTGTTCAAATTCCATTTATAGATTTAAATCGCACCCTTGGGATACCGTACCGTACAAATGTCTTCATACTAAAAATTCTTATATATTTATAATAATATATGTCTTATAATAATATCATATATTGTATTATATTTTCTGCTTCCAGAACCAGGATCGGACTTCGAAGGTGCTATATCAGCGACGGGTTACGGCTGGTTCAACATGGCGCTCATGCTGTGCACTCTGCCCGCCTTCTGGAGTGCCGTGTCAGTGACAAGTGCCCCTTCCTTCATATACACCAGAGCCCAATGTGATATGGAGTTGAGTCTTTTGGATATGGGAACTGTTACTGCTATGACTTATATAGGTAAGTGATAAAAATATACAATTTTAGGATCGATAAACATAATGCACATCCAGAGACTTAAGCGTTTTAGTTTTTTAATTCATGGAGAATTTTATTAATTTAAAAATTACAATAATGAATTCATTAAGGATTTTTTTTGTTAGCAAAACTTCTGGGATGGGCTATGTTGTGATTGGCACGTTAATACTTCGGTGTAGTTTTTTATCATTTGTAAAATGTTTTAAAACAAAAATATAAGTACTACTAAATATAGTTTTATAATTATAATATACATATAATAAGGTCAACGGGAACGTAACTTATAAAAGTTGAAAAACTTTAGTCCCAGGACTTAATTTTTTTGTGCTCTGTCAAGTAATTGTGGACCTAGAAACAGAATTCCAGGTGTAATTAATATATAGGTATAGGTAGGTACGAATATATAGGTCCAAAATAATATCAAAATATTAATTTCATCATTATAGTTACATACAATTTTGAGAAAAAGAGAGTTTTTACAGTATACCTACACAACAGACAGACATACAAACAGACGGACGAGGAGACAAAAGAACGACAAAGGGCCTATAGGCTGTTAGTTCCTTAGGATCTCGTTCAACAAGAGAAAAGAGTTCTCTTCTCTTCTCTTGCGAAAAGGAACTATAAACATTTTTTTTGTAAGTTTAAGTATATACTCTACTATTACATTATGCATTATGGTGATAAAAAATATATTTATTATATTTTTATTTATAAAATCAATAAGTTTCATTGAACTTTATTGATAAAATTGTAATTTTTACTACATCGTAAAATTTTGTCCAATTAATATTTAATCTTTGATAACCCGTACAAATATATAATTAAATTGTAAAAAACATCTATTGATGCTGTCGTGGTAGAGACAGCGACAGTGGCAGTTTGACTGTACGCGACGGTCGTAGGTTAGGTTTCCACTAGGGACTAATTATTTTCACTTCATCATTCTGAAAACAAGACAAAGCGCTACGTTGAGTTCCGCCACTACACACGCAATGTTTTTAAACTGGACGGTGTTCGTGAAGCGGAGTGTCTTAAATTTAACACTAGGTTTCCTCTGGCTCTACAGCTATAAGAGGAATACGACACCGACAGCGTGAAATTTAAAAAAAGTCTACAAGGCTTTATTTTGTACTTATTTGACTGACGCGGATTTGACTCGCGCCTCCTTGGAAATCGCCCAAAAACGGTACCGGAATGTAAAACGTTTTTTAATCATTCATTTTCTAGTAATTTTCATAATTATTTTTTCTTTACATATCTTATCTTATCTACAATACAGTATATAAACTGTTTGACCGCTCTGACCAAAACAAGGGATACGGATTATATTCTGAAATTAGTAAATATTATATTATATTCTCAGTAATAGTGTATACACGCCAGTTGAGCCGTGTATACACTGTTCACAATAGATAACGTCGCTGACGTAAGAAAAACCGTCTCTTATAGACGGGTTTTCTTATATTTATTTTTATTGAGGACTAGCGTGCGACCCGTTCACCGCTACATGATTATTAGTTTACCAATCTAAATTGGTTAAGTCGTTTCTAATAGCATGGACAAGCCCACAGACAAACCGACAAAAGGAAAAAAAAACATTGTTTTGACGCAAAGAGAGGCCAGTCGTGGCGCAGTGGCACGAGGTGTGACTGTAAAACCGAATGGTTCGATCCCCACTCGAGGAGATGAAATTTTTACTTAAATTTATATTTCCATTTCTTCGCTCTGGTGTCGAGGTTAAGCGCGGCGTTGAGTTCTGTCACTCAACACGCAATGCCTCTAGAATTCGACAGAAAGTGGGGAACGGTGTGCCTACGCCTACCCTGCTGATTGCGGGATACAGCGTGAAGCTCATTTATTGTTTTGATTCTATTACGTTATACGCCACCAATAACAGTTATTCTTCTATGTACAGACACCAATCCTTTACGATTTTATTATAAGTATAGATAGCCGCGACGTTAAGTTTCGCGGCGATACCTTACAATCTGTTCTTTTATTCTTTCGCTGTTAAATGATAAGGGACAAAATGACTTACCGCTATGTTTCTCTTTGTTATGTATAAATTATATATATTTTGTATATATATATATATATATCCAGACCTATATGGTGCCTATGGACCTATAGTAATAAAATTTAGCACAAAGTGAAAACTTACAATACAATTAAAGGAAAAACTCCAAAAAGTGAGATAATATACATATAAATATATGTATATCATAGAAAAAAATCGTTACAAACTTATAGTAGTTCATTTCATACAAAACACCCGCAAACTTAAAATTGTGTTCAGTAGACCTAGCACCGAGACTAAGAACACAGTGTCGATGGTGGACGAAGTGGCGCAGGGGCACAAACATACAGCTGTGTACCCTATAGGTTGTGGGTTCGATTCCGAATCGAGTAAATAAAAATATTAAATACAGGTACATTTCATTTCCTCGAATGGGAATCGAATTTGCTATGTGCGGCGTACATTATAAAGCCAGAAAATGATATAAAATTATTTTATATTGTAGTTTATAATTACCTATAGATAAATTGCATAATAACAAACCGTCGCTATGACTATTTACATTTATTTATTCACATATGTATTTACTCTTATAAAGATAGTAATAAAGAAGCCGTTCTTATTTAACGAAGTCAATATCAGTGTGTCAATAACAATATCTTTTGTTGTTCATTATAAAATATTTTTAATATAACGTCTTTATTAAATAAACAAAATAAATAGATAATAAGTACTTATTATTAAATTAGTACTTACAGAGTTAAAATAAGTAAATATATTGAAAATTATCTCGTTGACAGCGAACGTGTGATGGTTGTGGGTTCGATTCGTTCGGTTGAAAATTATTAATTTCTCTACTTTGATAATACAAATCTCAAATTTTGAATTCAATATGCAATAGCGTTAAAGTAGGCCTGTAAATCGGAGAGTCTTAACACTTTGCTATTACATATGAAAAATAAAATGGGTTCGTTTTTTGTGACGAGATGCTTCACGCTGTATCCCGCATATAGTAGATTAAGCAGATGGAATCTAGTGCAAAGACACTTCGTTCCCTATACACCTTAAAATTTTACAAACTTTGCGTGTTCTGTGCGACTCCGAAGTTAAGAAATGAAAATCGTTCCCCTGAGTGGAAATCGAACCCACGATGGCCTCAAGTAATCTTATATTTAAGTGATTTGCTGTGAAATAAGCAGCGAGCTTTGTACTCACTCTCTTTTAATTGATGGCGCTTCCGCTGTGCAACATTAGACTCTATTGTTTGTTATATACTAATATTTATAAATTAATTATTATTATTTAATAAATATTTATTAATAAGAAAGTAAATAAAATCACGTTTTATCTGTCACCTGCGGTTGTTAATTTCCGCCCGCTATAGCTAGACAATAAAGGAAAGCTACTATGTACCTTTTTTAGCTTCCCACGTATCCCGCATATAGCAGGGAAGGCAGGGGAAACCTTGTGTCAAGTTCAAGTGTTCAAGGCACTCCATGTCCCACGATCCACTTAATTTTCGAGACATTGCGTGTTGAGTAGAGGAAATAAACGCCGCGTTTTATCTTGTACCATTTCATATTTATTAGTTTATGTGTATGTGTTAGTGCCACTGCGCTATATATTTTTTTATTTTCGGATGGTTATTTAAACACATTTTTTTTTATTCATTAGTAAACTTACAAGCGAAGTGGAGTTGTTATACTTACTCGTATAATGTAGCTAAGGGAAGTGGATAGGAAAAAGACGCATTACGAGAACATGATATTCAATCAGTATTTCATCAATTTTTCACCTTTTATTTTACAGATAACGTTTACTCTCGCCAAATAATCCTTTCAAATAGATTCTTTTAAATTATTGTGTATTTTGTGATTCACACTGTATCCTTCACATAGAAGAGTAAGCAGAGGAAATCTAAAAACCTAATGAAAAATTTTCGAAGCACGGCGTATGAGTTCGTTACTAGAACGAGGAAATCAAAATGATAAATATTTAATTCCCTCGAGTAGGAATCGAACCCACAACTGCGGTGTGGATTATATGATCTTCCTTTCCCAGGCATGATATCATCGGCCGTGGTGTGGGGTTTCCTGTCAGACACGCTGGGCAGAAAGCATTTGCTAGTATGGGGCTTCTTCTGCTCAGGCCTGATGGAGATCACGGCGGCAATGAGTCAAAGTTACACTATGTTACTTGTTACCAGATTTGCGAGTGGATTTTTGTAAGTCAAAATTAATTATTTAGAAAACGTAGATAATTTTTTACGTAGCGGGATTTGAACCCGCTTGGTGACTAATCGCTCTGACCACTAAGCCATACTTTCTTATCAATACATATATCTTCCGCTTGTTACAATTTATTTATATTGTTATTTCTGTATTTTACAAATTTCCGCTGCCCAAAGATAATTGCTTAGAATTATCGTTTGGCTAAATATTATTAAAGTGTTATATTTTTAAAGTGTTATTCCATACTTAGGAAATGAAAATATTTATTTATAGTTAAAATCTCCCTAGAGATGCTAGCAACATAAATAAATTGTATGCATTGTATATGTGTCTTGTGATTTTATTCGGTTAGCCTATGCAATGATATCGGGACATGTTTTTAAAAGACGGGTCAATATGTAAGTTTTATTAATAAATTCATGAAAAGTATACTTAAGTAATATAAAATTAGATAAATTAATAAGTGCTATAGGGGCCGAAAAATTTATGTTTCATTTTGTATATGGCAGCACCGTCAAGTCTACGAAGTCTACGTTGGCAACACAAATATTGTCAAACAATTGTCAGTTTGTCAAAATAACAACCAAATCAAAACAAAGTTTCGGTATTTTTACTATTGGATTAATAAAAGTTTTAACATTTTCCGTCGCCCAGAAAAATACCTTTTGTGGATATTATAACGAACGATGAGAACTGTTCGTAAAGACCAGCTTTTAAAGGAAGATTCGAAACAGTCGTCAAAATATCTGACCTACCATGTTACGCCGTCGTAAACCTAATCTAATCTTTCTCATGAAGACTCAAAGGCAAATTGAAGATATAACATAAGTCAAATACGATTATACTAGAGACGGGGATCTAACTCTGCTATTAAATGAAAAAAAATTACAATATAAATATTTACAATTCGCTTGTTTTTTGATTAAATAAAAAAAAAACATCTGATTTAATTTAAAAGACCAGGGAAAAAATTACGACTTCACATTTTATCTACAAGATATTTAATCCTAGATGTGTTAACAAAAAATTCAGATGATCCCAAAACTACTGGGTCCAATCAGATACATGGTAGCGTTGCCAGGCATCTGGATAAAGCTAGACCTTCTTGATTGCGAGTTGGACCAAAATAAATGGTGTCCTGCTTGTGTGGCTTTTGGTGACCTGGCAACCCTATACATGGTAGATAATCATTTATTTTTTTATAACATAGGAAACATTGTTTTTGTAATTAAGATTATTCTATTTTCCTTTCAGATTTAATGGCCCATTCGCAGTACTTATCACATATATAGCAGAACTTCACAGAACTGATTTAAGAGCCCGTGTAATTCTCCTTACGGGCCTATTCTACACTATTGCAAACATCACACTGCCACTACTTGCATGGGGTATACTTCCAAATGACTGGGACTTTTCCATATTTGGAAATACTATAAGTATGTTTATTTTTTTATACTATACTATACTACAATAGCCAATTATAAAATACATCTTGGAATTTCTTAGGAACTACATACAGCAGCAGATACTGACAAGACTTTTTTTTGCTATAGCCTGCATTAATATGAATTTACAGTTCCAAAGGAAGTATATCTATCAAAATTTTAAAGTAAAGAATATTTGTAAAAACAAAAACCCCAACTGCATAAAACTAAAAAGAAAATAAACAAGTCCAATAGTTTATTAGGATTAACAGTCAGCAGGACCTCTTTAAATTATGTGGGGTTCCTGGTAAAGATTTTATTAATTGAAGAATTACTTATAGGCTCCGACTGTTAATCGATAGAAAAGTCACGACACTTATCTGAGCAATTCAATGTGAAAAATAAAAGAAAACAACTTAAATGACATTTATTTCTTTTTTCATTTAACAATAGAATTAAAATAATGTAAATACACATTTAAAATAAACAAATTTTATAAGAATAAAGTAATACTTTGTAAGAATGCATTCATTTAAATGACTTCCTGTGTAACCGAGCAAAATATTAAAGTTATTGTTAGATCTATTTAGAGCAACAGGAGCATGTGGATGCACAATTTGTTAGCAAAATGTAAACACAATAGTTCAATATTTGTATATAAAACTAGCTTTTTCCTGTGGCATTGTTCCCTTTGTTAAAATGGCAATAATAATGAAAAGTGTATGACACAAGATGACACAACACATTCTAAATGCTGGAGGTCACTCTGATCACAGGTACAGAGGGTTTATCAAAACAATTAATAAAATGAATAGACTTAGAAAATGGAGAAACACTCTCCATAAATGGACTATACAACACAAATTATTTCTTTCTAGTGAATTTTGTAGTCGTTCCTAATATTAGATTGTTCAAAAAAATAAACACACACTACATCTTTATAATATTAGTATAGAACTAATATTATTATGTAATACTTAGTTTATTTGAGGAATTGTATATATTTCATGAATTATTCTCAGAAATCATTTTAATATTTGTCAGATCAGTATAGACTGTTAGATTTAGTCCTTAGAATCCAATGTCCATGTACCAATTAAATATACGAAAATAATAATTGTAAATTTAATATGTGTAAAATATTTTAATAATTGTAGAAAAATATAGTGTATGTATTAATGGAATTGCTTAATATATAAAATAAATTTTGATGTATAAAATTAAACTTAGAAACCATTGTGGCGCCTTAGGGCAGTATCTGATTGCAAAAACAATGGTTGTCGGTTGAATCCTTAAATCTAGACTCTTCATACTTCCCTATTTTCAGTTATCCGTTCCTGGAACCTATTCCTGTTGGCAACAGCAATGGTGCCCCTTCTGGCTGGAGTAGCCTTCCTTTGCTTACCTGAAAGTCCGAAATTTCTGATGTCTCGTGGCCGAAATGAAGAAGCTTTGGAAGTGTTTAGGAAGATATATACTATGAATACTGGAAAGCACGCAGATACATTTTCGGTAAGAATTATCATATATAAATAAATAGGTGTTTTTTTAAATGAAAATAACAAAGCAAAGGAGCATGCGGTCAAAGTGATCATCGCCTCACGATGATGTGTAACACCAGAGAGGACCTGCTAGTGCATTGCCGCTCAACCAAGTACCCAAGTTGTACTGACATGAGTACCTTCAAAAACGCATGTTGAAAAAATTTATGACTAAAGAATGGCAAGAAATATTTATAGACCAAGAGGATTGGATTGATAACAGTAGACTAGGTAAAAAATGCAGAGTCTAAAGTGTTTAATATTCCACTCCCTCTTGCTGCTCCAAATTTGAAAAAAATATGAAAATTAAGATATGTGCACTCCAGGTGCATTTCACAATTATGTGACTGTACTCATTATTTTAGGTTCGATTCGCACTCTGATAATATACAAATATAAATGATATAAATGATATAGATATAAATGAGATAGGTTTGAGTAACTTTATCACGATATGTATATGTGACGAAAGACTTATTCACCCAGCCTGAGCTGGGAATTCAATTTTGTGTAAAACAATCTGAACCTTTTTACTCAAAATTTAATTCAAAATATATTTTAATTTTTTATTCAAATAGAGATTTGCATTAACGTTTTGCCGAATGAACATGTAGAAGAAGAAATGAGCCGACAACAAACTCAACTTAGTCACATATATGGCACTTTTAAATATCAATGTTACAATTTAATCATTACATAGACAGACAACCGCTCCTACATAATATTCAATTTATATTAATTAATTCCATACATTTTTTAATTTAAATATTCCTGAACATTAACTGTTAGTATTATTTTTCCAGTTACATTAAATTTGTATAGTGGCAAATTTAGCATAAAAAAAAAATATATATTTTAATTACTGTGCTACCGCATATTATATAAATAAAATTTAAAAAATCAGCTTCAAGCTGTATCCCCCACACAGCAGGGTAGGCAGAGGAAATCTAGTGTTAAGATACTCCTTTCCCCGCCGAATTCTGGAAACATTGCGTGTTGAGTGGCGGAACTCAACGACGCTCTTTGCCTCGATACCAGAGCGAAGAAACTGAAATATAAATTTCAATAAATATTTCATTTTCTCAAGTGGGGATCGAACCCACAACCAATCGCGTTTACAGTCACACCTTGTGCCCTTGCGCCACGGCTGGCCTCCTAATGCATTTTATATAACACCCCATTTATTATTAACCCCATTCACGATTTGAACCCACTATCTATTCTACGCTAATATAAAGACTTAACTAGTTATCATTAATTACAGATAACGAAATTACAAGAAGAGAAATCACAACAGCGCAGTAGAGGTATTGAAGCGTTGAAAGGCGGCGGCAAACAGTTCGCCCCTCTGTTCAGAACACCTCACTTCGCGTGGCTCGTGCTGCTGTGTGGAACCCATTCTGGCTGTATGTTTGGGTATTTAGTGCTTTTGCATTTATTTTTTATAATTACCTAGTATTTACTTGCAGTCTTTGTACGATACATAACGAACACATTGCAGATGCCAAAAACTATTGTAGTATAAACTATACACTTCTATAAATAGCTTCACACTATCACGCATACAGCGGAGTAGAAAGAAGGAACCTGTTAAGACACTCCGTTCGGAATTTTCCGCCGAATTCTGGATGCATTGCGTGTGAGTGGTGGAACTCAACGCCGCGCTTTGCCTCCACACCAAAGCGAAGAAATGAAAGTATAAATTTAAATAAATATATTATTTCCTCTAGTGAGGATCGAACCCATAACCAGTCGCGTGTACAGTCACACACTTGTGCGCCTGCGCTATAAGTAGCCTAACCTGTTGCTTTCCTCGATAAATCTACTATCTAACACTAAAATATTTTTTCAGTTCGAACCAATACTTTCTGAGATTAGGGCGTTTAACCAAACAAATTCCAGCTTTATACTAGTAGCAAAAGTTTTATAGTGTCATGAGACATATATTTATCGTTATTGAGGAAAAGTTAAAATGGACATAATTATGTTTCACAAAAATCTACTGTGATTAATTAACGCATACAATACGCGTTGCCATAGTAACGTGTATAACCCATTCCATTGAAACGGCATTATGTGTTGAGTGGCGGAACTCCACGCCGCGCTTTATCTGGTAAACACACACCAAAAATAAAAATATTCAATTTTCCTTTTCCTTGGATGGTTATGGGACAACCTGTCGCGTTACAGTATATAAAATAACTAAAAATGTTAAATATAAAACTATATCAATTGTTTAATATTATTTTCCATATTCCAGTGCCAACACAATACGTCTGTGGTACCCGCAACTGGCCGCCATGATAGATTCTGACGGAGCGAGTCTCTGTTCCGCGATATCTCCGCAACCTAACCCCGAATTTAAAAACTGTGTTCCCATTGAGACGGATATGTTGACGTACTTGCAAACTAGCGTCGTTGGTGCCG
Organism: Heliconius erato x Heliconius himera; assembly: GCA_013421005.1. NCBI lineage: Eukaryota > Metazoa > Arthropoda > Insecta > Lepidoptera > Nymphalidae > Heliconius > Heliconius erato x Heliconius himera. Next base: position 92,007 of record JAATLQ010036184.1, on the reverse strand, counting down.
GTTCGGTGCTCACTTATAGCATCGGTGGAGCTTTGATTAATAGGTTAGTTTTTGTATTTAGATAGTTTTAATTTCCGATTTTGATAAAACAAACTTTAATTGTTACGTTCAGTTAAAAACTTTTAAGTAAATCGGTTCAGTACTTTCGGAGATTAACGTAACCAGACAGACGGGCAGACGAAAAATAAAAAAATAACTTTTAGCTCTCTATTATTCTTTTTAAGTGTCCCTCTATTCATTTCAGTCAAAATTACTAAATCTACAGACAAAATATTTTTAACGTTATTATTTTATATAGAAATAATTATAAATAATAAAGCACAATCAAAGTGGATTTCAAGCGTAGTGCGCTTTGTTTTGTCACCAGAGCTAGTATGGGAATTGAAGTCACAACCGTCGATTACAGTCAGATGTTGTGCCGTCACGACGTATTTAAAGTTTAATTACTTGAATATATTTCAGTAGAAAATTAAAGTATTAGTTGTGTCTTGTAGTTGCCAACGCAACCTTCTTTACTTCAATTCTTTATTTTTTTTATTTTATTTTTATAAATTTGTTTATCTATATATTTTTTTATATTTTAGTATTAAAAAGAGCAGCTGTTGAGTTTCTTTCCGGCTCTTTCAGCATAATTACCTTTCCTTTTTTCCAGCTGGTGGTAGTTTTTTTTGTATGTTCCTTCAATGATTCAAATGTGTTTGTAAAAGTCTATTTGTGTAAAGAATATTTTAAATTTGAATATGTAATAGTAATCCTAAGTTAAGTTTTATTCCCGCATCTTCGCCTGTCCAAAGTTATTGTTCTATAAATGCCAACTTATACAGAATTTTTACATAAGTTTCTACTTTAATTTTATATATAGTTTCATTTAATGTTAATTTTTAGTTAACATATTCTGTATAAAGTTTCATGTAAATCCATTAAGTAGTTTATTTACGTGAAAGAGAAAGAAACATCTATCTATTATAATATAAAGAATATATTTATTATAAGTATTTCGTTTTTTTTTTAAATTATAATACATGTATCATTATTCTATAGTATTCATGAACTTTTGCTGAAATATTCTTTTACCATACATTTCAGATGCGGCAAAAAGCTAGTAGCGGGTGTGTGCGGGGCGTCGAGCGCCGTGTTCATCGCGCTGTTGCCGCTGGTGGGCGCAGGGGAGGGGGAGGGGGCGGGCGCGGCGCCCGTGGCGGCGCTCGTCACCGCCGCACTAGCGCTCACGGCGCTCAGCGGCGCGGCGCTCTCTAGTATCGCTGTCGACTTGTTTCCTACTTCGCTTCGGTGCCTTTTTTGTGTTTTTATTATCTATACAAAGTGTTTTTCTCTTCATCACTTTAAATGGATGCACATTTTTAACTACTCTATAAAAGCCTAATACAATTAAAACAAAAGAGATTTTGCCAATAATGAAAATGTGTTTTTTGTTAGGAAACCGTCCAAGCGATAACTAAAGTTTATTGGTTACAATTATACAGGGTGGAAGTGTCAGCACCACATTAAATGAAACCACAGTTTTAACTAGTCTATAAAAGCCTAATGTAATTCAGAAAAAAATAAATTCCCAAAAATGAAAAAGTTGTAAAAAGTAAAAGGCCGGTCGTGGCGCAGCGGCACGAGGTGTGACTGCAAAGCCGACTGGTTGTGGGTTCGATCCCCACTCGAGGAGATGAAATATTTACTTAAATTTATATTTGCATTTCTTCGCTCTGGTGTCGAGGTTAAGCGCGGCGTTGAGTTCTGCCACTCAACACGCAATGCCTCCAGAATTCAGCAGAAAGTGGGGAACGGAGTGTCTTAACACAAGGTTCCCTCTGCCTACCCTGCAGTGTGCGGGATACAGCGTGAAGCTAATTTATTTTATTTATAATGAAAAAGTTTTTTTTTCAAACAAAATAAATAATAAAATTGTCATTTTAAAACAAAATTCCATTTGTAAGGATGACGCACGCACACATAAACCTATCAAAGGAACACCGCCGCACACGCCTCATTCCGAAATCGAGTCGTAGGTATTGGCGATAAAGTTCAAAGTTGTTTAACCTTTAGTAGTATTTTGGTAGTAGTAAGTGTTTATGTTATTGGGATCTATACGTAATCGCGTCACACGAAATACAGGTATGGATAAAAATCGTGAAATGAAAAAAAAATCCTACGTCCAAACTGTTGAGGCATCTTGATTAATTTCTTTAGGTATAGGTTTGAAATATTTTACCCTATATGCTGTTTCCGTAAATGGAGCGCTGCCTCTTCCACCCTGTATATTATTATAATAGAAAATACTATTTATTACATATTTTGAACATTTTTAAAGAGTTAATCCACGTTGAGAAAGGAAAATAGTTAATTAGAAAACATATTTACATTTCAGAGTAATGACAATGGCGATATTTTTGATGACGGGTCGAGTGGGGACTATAACGGGGACGGTCATCTTCCCAGCGCTGATCAACTACGGGTGTTTACCACCATTTTTGGTTATTGGGGCTGTTCTATCAGGTAATTATGTATTTCTTTTAACTTCATGCTGTGTTCCTCTTAAAGCTGGATATGCAGCGGGAACCTAGTGTTCAGACACTGTTCCTCTCGCAGTCGGAGCGGAACTCAACGTGCTCAACGCGCTTTGACTTGTTTAGAAATTTAAAACAATTCAATAACTCGAGAGGAGTTACTATCGAAATTCGAACCTACTACTCCTGCCATCTATGAGAAAATAAACTAAATTTTAATGGGCATTCTCATTTATCATGGCAGCATTTTGTAATTTTAATAAATTTAAATGATCAATTTAGTTATTTCAAAATAATGTAATCTACAACAAAAAATAAGCATATCTAATTATAAAAAAATGTAAGAGTAATTTTAAAATAGTTGCCCATAAAATGTGATGTTTAGGGATATCAGTGTATGTATAGTAAGATTCGAACCCACAACTTTCGTAACTTAGTATAATTTGAAATATTATAATAAACTATTGTTTACTTTCAGTGTGTGGCCTGTCATGCTTCTTTCTTCCCAATACAACGTTAAAGAAACTTGAATAATGTTAAGAACTTTGCACTACACTAATATAATATCGTCTATTAGTGACAACCACATTAAAATATGCTACGTTATTTCTATGATCTAAGCATACATTGTTTTTTATTTGTAAATATATATTCCTGAGGCCGGTCGTGGCGCAGCGGCACGAGGTGTGACTGTGAAAACCGACTGGTTGTGGGTTCGATCCCCACTCGAGGAGATGAAATATTTACTTAAATTTATATTTCCATTTCTTCGCTCTGGTGTCGAGGTTAAGCGCGGCGTTGAGTTCTGCCACTCAACACGCAATGCCTCCAGAATTCGGCAGAAAGTGGGGAACGGAGTGTCTTGACACTGGGTTCCCTCTGCCTACCCTGCTGTGTGCGGGATACAGCGTGAAGCTGATTTATTAAATATATATTTTTATCTAAACGGAATGGTATAATATGTTGTGACACTACGCATGGATTACTTGGAATTAACGATTTTAAGAAATGTTTTTCAAGATACAAACAGGATTCTATCAGGAACTTATGATCTCTTATTTCTAATCGTTTTATAAATATATACATGAAACAAACGCAATACAACGAACTTCGTTAATATATAACTCACAGTGCAAGTGCCTTGGTAAGTAAAAAGGCAGAGTGAAGAGATGCAATGTATATTGTATGCATTACTAGTTTTTCTAAGATTTTTTTATTGTAAATATATTCTTGCATGTTTCAAATTCTTTCATTACCTACTTAATTTTATAATTTTAGCTCTATTAAATAATTTTGTTATTTTACATTCTTCCACAGTAACTTTGATGTTTTTAAGAAAATGTATATGTCTGCCTTATATATATTTTTTAAACATAATTATGTTTTGGAATATAAAGCAGATATAATACACAGAGAGGAAAAGTCAGCGCTCCTTTTACGGGAACAGCATGTAGGGTAAAATATTTTAAACCCATACCTAAAGCAATTAATCAAAATACCTCAACAGTTTACGACGTAGGATTTTTTTTAATTTCACGATGTTTATCCATACCTGTATTTCGTGTGACGCAGTTGCGCATAGTTACCAATACCGTAAACACATACTATAACTGCTACAAAAATACTTATAAAGGTTAAACAAATTGAGGCCAGTGATGGCGTAGGGACACAAGTAAATCGACTGGTTGTGGGTTCGATCCCCACTCGAAGAGATTAAATATTAACTTAAATTTATATTTCCCTTTCTTCGCTCTGGTGTCAAGGCAAAGCGCGGGATGACTCCAGAATTCGGCAGAAAGTGGGGAACGGAGTGTCTTAACACTAAGTTCCCTCTGCCTACCCTGCCGTGTGCGGGATACAGCGTAAAGCGTTTATTTTACAACGATAATTTTATTATTTATTTTGTTTGAAAAAACATTTTTTTGGAAAAAAATAATAATAATTGTATTAGGCTTTTGTAGAGTAGTGTGGTTTCATTTAAAAACTCTCAGTATATAATATATTTCAGAAAGATCTGTTTGTTAAACTTTTAACTTCACACTGTATTCCGCACATAGCAGGGTAGGCAAAGGGAACCTAAGAATCTAGTGTTAAGACACTTCCGTTACCCACTTTCCAACTCAACGCCCGCTTTGCCTTGTCATCAGAAAGGAAATGAAAATATTAAATATATTATTTCCTCGAGTGGGAATCGAACCCACAACCTGTCGTGTTTACAGTAGCACGCTTGTATTCTGTGCCACGAAGGATACAATATGTATAATTCTTCAAGTGTTTTGTAAATATTGTATATTGTCATTTGTAAATAAGGATGTCACTGTCAAAAGTTAATAAAAAAAAAACAATAAAAAATAAAAATATTCTCTTTGTTTATTTATAATTTATCCGTATCCTAATCTCATCCATCTCAGCCAGACACAACTTAACGATAATCGGCGAACTGGAGTATGGGTCTATTTACATTTATTATACTGGCAATATATTTTTAACATTTATTGAGGTTCCATTCGTAAATTATTTTATATGCATGAATTAAAAAAAAATTTGAAACCTACAGTGTCACCTTATAAATTTTGAAATTTCATAAGCAATTTTACTATAAATTATCAAAATAATAAGTAGTTCTAAAATTTTATTTTAATATTATATTATGAAATGTGATGTCAATAAATTTTGGAAAAATTGTCACATTTCGATTCCTCACCTCTCTCAATCAACTCTCAAAGTGTGACGTATTTTACAGATCAGATATCTAATAATAAATGCCGCCATTTTGATAAACACAAAAATACACAAAAGAAATATTATTTTAATAGCTAATATAAATTAGTATTACATAAAAATAAATAGCCACAAATAAATATTTCTTTTCATTTTGGTTTGTTGTAACAGCGAGTTTACGCATAGGTATTGAAATCAACAGCCTAGTTATATTTTTTAATTTATACAGATAAAATATGAAATATAAATAAATGTTAAAAATATATTCCCCCATTTTAAGGCGCTACATCAGTCTAAATTAATGACTAAACCGCGTAAATAAATATGTACTTTACTTATATTATGTGACGGATGGGTGAGGCACTTGTGCTTAGACCAGTATTTTACATTTAATATTAATTATTAATCACTTATAAAATTGATTTTTTATACGTAATAGTAATTTAAAAAATTATATTACATATATATATTCCCTGATTTTTTTAATTATTGAAATTTCATTAATCTAATTATATAAATTGTTTTAATTTAAAATCACATAGATTCACAAAAATGTTACTTTAAATCATTTTATAGATAAAAAAAACACTTTACAGTTAAATAAATTTTGCCATATCCCATAGAAGTGATATATTTATGCATAATTATTGTTGTTACGTAATATAATTGAATTAAAACAAATGAAACTGGCCTTAACACCCAACAAAGCAAGATAAAAAACGGACTAGAATGATATCTTATTGTCAACTCCACTCGCTTTGTCTTAAATTCGAGAAATAATGTATATTTATATAATTATAATGTCTGAATTGACTGATTTACCCTATATTTTGGATTATATTAACACAAT
>JAATLQ010036184.1:0-85910 GCA_013421005.1 Heliconius erato x Heliconius himera | reverse complement strand
ATACTAATAATAATAATTTATCACTATTTTACGAAATTGACAGTTCAAATGCAGAGTATATAAAAACATTTTGACATTTAAGTCACACAAATAATTTATTATATTTTATAATTAAATATTATTCTCCATGATATGCTACAGTGCAAGGCACATTTAATTACATCTATCGATTGCAGATCTTTAAACAAAACTAGTTCTAAGCTGATTTTGCTCCCTAATTTGAGATATCAAATCGGCTAAGCTTGTAACGAGTTCTGTTACATTCAATGAAATTTCATAAAAATGATTACATAATATTTTACTTACAATCATATTAAGTTGTATTTTTAAAAAACACCTAAATTCTATATTAACAACAAATTTTTGCTATAAAAACAAATTGATAAGTGAAACCTTCTTGAACTAAATAAATTATTTTTGTTACCAAATGAATGAAATAATTATTTTTTATAAATTAAATTTAATAGAACTTATATTTTACGAAAATAGATTTAAAATAATATAACTCTTCAAAATAATCTACGAGGCACCGATTCAAGTCCTGTCCCATTCAAATACAAAAATGTTACAAATATTTAATACAATTTTATAAAAAAAAAGTACTAGCTTTGATTATATGTATGAATGTATATACGTAACTCGTCACAAGCTTATTAAAATGCTTCACACAGCCATTCCGGACCGATACAAACTGCGTCAACTTCATGTTGTTTTTGTACAATAATGAAACTTAAAATAAATTACAGCTAAGGGTAAGGCATTTAAATATTTATAGATATATTTAATTTTTTTTATACAGTCTCGCGTAACTTAAAGCCGAGGTCTATACATATTATACAATGAATATATCTGTGTTTCTAGTTAAAAGTGATATAGGTTTAAATTCTTACCTATAACGGTTTTTTTGCATAATAACGGATTCTCTTTATAAGATATGTATTTTGACTCTGTTTAATAGTTCGAGGAGTTAAAAATGTTATTATTTTTGTAAGAAATTTTCAACAAATACAAGTGTATTCTTTTTTTTCTAGAGACACAGATATTAGAAAATGCTTACATTGAGACGTCTGGACGTTTGTCCCAATGCCAGCTACTTAAGGCCGATCACGTTAACATTAAACATCACTTGCCATTTATATTTGAAAAAATGCTAAATATAATATTGAGACATCTTTTGTTTGGTAGAGATTAAGTTATAAATAACATAAATATATAATAAATTTGTTTTTTATACGGATTGAATATTGAGGGGCCTCTTATAAATAATAACTATTTAAAATATTTACATTAACAATGTACTTATTGTTTAAATAAATATTTTGTCTGTATACAAATTTGGTCAATCGCCTCCACCAAAATGTCGTAGCTATGGGAAGTAACAAAAAAAATGCGAAAAACCCATAGAGTCTACAACACTCAGTAGTATTGAAAACGTCAAAAACAACTTTCGTTTCAGTGACAGAAAGTTTTAAATAAAAAAAGTAAATTCTGTCACTGAAACGAAACCGATCGCCATTTTGTCGACAACGACAAAAATAACCGCCACTAAAGTTCATTGTCCTTTTGACACTGACACTGACAATGACAAAAGCCACAGATTATTCAATAGTTCATAGATACTTTAATCACTTTGGTCCACTTTGTCTTAGCGTCAGCTTGGAGGTGCCAGAAGTACCTCCAGCCAGCAAGGGCACGCTGTGACATCACGTCTCGAGTACTTTGGGCCCCAACCCTTGGCGAACGATATTCTTACTGATCGGGGGTCAACTGGACCCACATGGGGGAGATTTATAGCTGGTGGAGGGGTTGAAGGGTCAAAGATACATAGACAGTGACCGGGCGCCACTCGCCACACGAGTAGGGCTTTGGCCGCCGCCGCGTCTAAAGCGGGGGAGCTGACGAAAACGGGTTCCTGGCTTCGATTGTAAAGCCAAACCCCGTCCGATTCGAGTGACAATGTCACCCCTAGGCCTATTTTCGCTCGAGTTTTCCGAACCTGGAATAGAAGAAACATTATAATTTAATATATTTTAATTTAAGATATTACTAAAAGATTATTTATATTATAGTTGTATTTTTACTAGGATTAATTCTTAATTTGGAGGATTCGTGGTAGTTTTTAGGGAGTTAAATTAAGTCAATTATACGTGTAACGCTTAAATGTTATTTAAACTGTAATTGATGTATGTTACTTTCAAAATTTTGAATGAACTAATTGACAGTCACCTTTAACTCAACCTACACATTTAACTAAACTAATAGACTACTAGAATAACCCATTAAGAGAATCTATTTTTAATATTAACTATAGTTTTAATTACAGTTATTTTCCGTAATTTTCTTCCAATGTAATGGAAAATTTTTGTTCTTAACTTGTGTAAGTATATAAAATGGATTTATTTATTTGTTTGTTTGAACGCGACGATATTTGTTCCATTCTATATACAGTCATAAATTAACTCTATACCAATATTATAAAACTCTTCAGCCACATAAACTCTTCAGTCTGTTTGGTTGTTGATGTATGCTAGTCTCAGAAACTACCATTTCAAATTAAAAAATCTTTTTGTATATATTTGGCTATATTACACCAAATTCATTATTTAGATAGATATAACTCATTGGTTTGGCTAATAAAAATTCATATGTATATAGTTGTATAGAAAACTAACTAAAGCTTGTCGATGCAAATATATCAAATTTAAATGTATTAAAAGATTTTGTCTGACAAAAAACTAGATGGCTTACTAATTCCGAATTCTGGACTGAAGGTTCCTTTAATTCACAGGTATTTAAGTAAACTTTAAATATATTTGTCAAAATTACTATTAATCATTCAGATCACGATGGAACAGGCCCTTATCGTCTAAAATTTAAATTATCAAACGATATTTATTATTAACACAAAAATCCTAATAAATATACAAACCTATAGTTATTACTTAACATATTTATCGGTAAAATTAATAGTAACTTTTCCTCTTAAAATGTATATTTTCTAATTAAATTCTACATAATTTTCAATATTAGTACTAACTGTTAAGTATATGGTATGGAGCATCTCGACTCCACGATGTTATCACCAAAGGTTATCGCGCACTCAACGCTAAATCAATTTAGACATATACAATTTATATACACGTTCGAATCTTAGGAGATTTATTTTGACCTAATAAATATTGTCTACATACTTATTTAAATAATATATTTGAGGTAACCTTAAAAAGTTAATAATTACTATTATAGGAGTGGATGTTGGATGGAAACTACAGAAATTATGTTTTAATAGATTATTGACGTCATTAAATTTGTTTAAATCTATATCTATTTATATTACTATTACCAATCTTACAAAAAGAAGAATTAGGTTCCGCCATTCAATACCCAAAGTTTTAACTATGGTAAAAAATTGAAAAACAGTGAATTAACTTCAAAAGACTAGCAAAACTCGAAGGATATATTGGATCGATAATGCAATATAAACAATTTATATACATATATAATTATTTTATATATATAACATGGATAGATAATTTCAAATTAATTCGTACGCATCAATTCGCACGTAGGCACGCTGTGTGAATCACGTACGCAGAATTTTGGCAAACATTTTGTATGGATTGGAACCCACTGACCCTTTTACGTGCATTGATTAATTATAGTACAACTAGCTATTACTTACAGCTTTGCTCGCGTAAATAAATGGAAATAATATAGGGTTGTAAGTCTTATTGCAGGTTACATAGATTCTATTAATGTGATTTAATATATATAGACCATAGAAAATAAGCTATCCAATACTAAATTAGTTATACAGTAGAAACGAGTAGTTCCTGAGATTAGTGTGCTTCACCAAACAAACTCTTCATATGTATAATATTACTATAGGTAATACATTTTTAAAATGTGACTAAAGATTTTTTTTATGTAAAAACAGTTTGTTTTTACATTTTACTCAAAAGGGAATTTATTGTACTTGGTTTGTATCAAAAGGATTAAAATCTCATATAACATCATTTAAATTATTAACCGGTAAAAATCTTAATTTATTTTCGTAAATTTCCGATTGTAAATTGACAGTAATATTTTGGTCCTAATTCAAAGTAAACTCTCCCTTGATATATAAAACTTATATATTTTATAGATTTAGCGAAAAATCTACTTAAAGATAACCTTTTAAACATTCTTAACCATAATCAGAAACATTAATTAGATTTTAAATTATGTAATTGACCATTTAATCTAAAATTCAATAAATATATAAACATATTTGCTGCATTGTAATGTACTTATTGCATGTATTCGTCAAATTCACAAATAAAATGACAAAAAGCTAATATTTAACTGTTACCTGTTCAACCTGTGGCTCTTTGCTCTCGAGCGCGTCCAGGCACATGCCGTGTCGCCCCGCGCAGGTACCCCCGAACACGTCCACCGCGCGCACCCTCACACTGAACTGCCTCCCCACACGCTGTGTCAGCTCCCAGTAGGCAAGCCTACACCACTCTGTTTCCCAGTTTTGACGTTCTGGAATGAGAGGAGAATGACATTAAAGATTAAGGAAGCAGAAGAGAACAGCAGCTTAGAAGGAGAATGCTTCGATTTTTTGGCTAATTTGTTTCAGATTAAAGAGAACAGTTGACTTTATCAAAATAGTGTTTAAACCTTAAATATTACTTAACAAGCCATTGTAATGGGTATTTTATAGAAAAATACCAAAGATATGTTGGTGAACCAATCAGTTTCGTGACGGTTGTGGATTTGATTCTTACTACTGACTTATTTTCATTTTCTCGCTACCAAAACAAGGAGATGAGGAGAGGGTGTTGAGTTCCACCACTCAAAGCGCAATGTCTCGAAAATAGGGTGGTACGTGAGGAACAGTATCTTATTACATCTAGAAATTTTAGGGAACCCAATCATTTCTACTTTTGTATGATGGTACAAAGGGCATATTTAACAGGTTCTTAAGCGACCGAGTATTTCAGCGATATTACATCATGAATTGTTCCAGAGTTGGCTCGAGACGACGCGCAACTGACGGACTGTCACGTCAACTAGCCAAATTAACTTGAACAATTCTTGGAATATTTCGTAAGATATCTTATTGATGGAAATAAGAAGGAGTTTTGGACTCGTGGGACAAAGACGTTAATAATTATAGAATACGAAATACTTTTGCTTTCACTAAATTCCAGTTGGTAAGAGTCAAAGAATCAAACATACACACGTTGTTTCACGCGACGCACACAGTATATTTATTAAAGTCACTATGCCAGTTTCATACACTGTAGAATTCAAGAGTTAAAACACAAGAAAAACTGCTTACTATAAATATTAAGCAGTTCCTGGGGGTAAATCAAACCTACAACTATCACATGTAAAACTTTTAGCTGAGTAGTCGATAATTTGGCAAAAAATTCAGGTTTACGACCTAGAACCTTATAAATTTCTAGAAAACACCATCAGATGTCTGACAAATCCCATGAAACATGGCTGTATAGCGCAAGCCGGCGCCAGGCAGGCGGGTCGAATCGATCGTCAAGGTTATAGCAGACACGTGAACACCATGACGCCATACCACCACGAGGAGTTGTGGTGGCGAGGACACTACAGGAGATATTGTTACTACTGACATTGACGTTAATTAAGAGGATTTCTAGCAAAATTTGCTTATTTTTGCAGGGTCAACGTATTTGCACTTTAGGGTATATACTATATACTATAGGGATAAAATTTTAAGATAGAAAGAAGGTGGCAAAAAATTGTAATCTGCCAATTTGTTGCGATGGCCATTTTAAATTCACAACAATATTGACTATATGTATTTTCATTGTCATCAAAACTGCAGTCGTAATCTAAATTCATCCAGCTCATTCGGACACTGGGAAGTGGGTCAAATTGAACTAGTAAGACTTCTCATACCCTAACTCATTAACACAGCAAGTTGAACAAAAGCTTTTCATAAAAGATTAACGTATGAAGATATTTTTTCTAAACTGCAATGACATAAAAAATATAACATATATAAATATTTAAAAATACATTATGTAACGTCGATATTTTTTTAGGAAATCTAGTCTCTTATAAGGACAAGCTATAAAATATACCTACCACAAACGTGTGGAAGCAAATCGTGGCATAAAACAGTACGGTTCGACGACCCACGTAATTGTGGCTAATTGACCACCACAACCTTCGCGTTTGTTTCTTTCAGGATTTTATTTGTTATTGAAATTTCAAATATTTTTCATGATTTCTTTATATTCTTTATGTTGTGAAATGCCCAAAGCGTGTATTGAAATACTTTAACAAAATTAAAAGTAGTTTTCGGTATTTCGGAAGTCTAGGGCGCAATCATGGACCAAAATTTTAGTTTTTTTGAACATCACATAAACCAAAGGTAAAAAAATGTTAGAATATTAGGAAGAATCCCAAAAACTGAATCTTTACAAAAGTCTTAATACCCAAGATACTAAAAAATGAATCCTAATAAAAGGCTGAACAAAACCAATGCCTCAAAAGAAAAACAAAACAAAATCATGGATAAGAATAAAATAGACAGTAAATTTCCAAGTCATGCAATGAGTATGAGCATATCGATTGTACCTTCGCCATCGGTAGCTAGTGAGCCCGTAGTCAGCCGCTCGTGGTCCGTCCTCCTCGCGTCTTGTGGGTTGTCGCCGTGTTCTGTAATAAGAGAGACTTGATTAGAGAACATTACTTGAGATACGCCACCAACGACACCAATATGCGTGTGCCTGTAAGGGCGACGGCTGTGGGTTCGATTCCCACATGGGAGAATAAATTATTTAATGTATCCGTTGCTTTGCTCCGGTAAGATAGGGCATTAAGTTGCGGCGAAAACAATAAACAATATTATGAATCGTTAAAAACAATAAACTTATATTTATATTTTCCAGAAACCTAATAAATATAAATAAATGTAAAAACAAAAGAAAGAAAGAAAGATATTTTAATTCATTTTCATATAGTTTGTAGTTTAGTATGTAAGAATTATTGTTACAATTTCCTGGTCAATGTCGCGGAACTGCGTTGTGAGAAAAATTCAAGATTGGCATAGATCTATAGGGAAGTGTTCTATGAAGGAGATTTTCTCCTTCATTTAACACTTCTGTGCGGGAAAAGGAAATAATGGTCTGAACTTTTTGTCATTTTTTCCTGTTATTTTTTTTAGCTTTACGTTGTTATCCCGTACAATAGGCTAGGCAGAGGAAGCCTAGGATTAGGGCAATCTGGTCCCCACTCTGCGCAATTTTCAGTCACTACGAATAGAGAGGTGAAATTTAACGCCGCACTCTATATCGAATTGCAAATCATATTCAAAGTCAAATGTTGTCTACGCCTACACCACTATGCCTCGATTACCAACAGCATAAAGTACACCAATGATTACCAGAGTTAACTTCGAGAATATCTAGAAAAGCAGTAGATATATGGAAGCAACAAAAAAATGCGACAGCGTGACTAACGTTTAAATTTCCAAAGTTTTTCCGTGTTTCAGTGAAATCGTTTTATGTATGAAAGTTAGTAAATGATATGTAAATAGAACACTATAACTCAATCAACCTTTGAAGTTGACTAACGACGTACTTAACCAAGAATTTCGGTCGATATATTTCTTCGGAAAATATTCGAAAAATTTATTGTTTAAGCCTATAATAAAATGGATGTAATTTGTTACAATAAAAATATCACACGGTTTTATAATGGTGTTAGTTTAGTTGGTACAAGTTTTGGTGTGAAATTATGGGGATATGTGATAAATTTTATCGTCAGTTATGAGTTTCCTTTTTTTTTCTTTTAGTATAAAAAGCACGTAAGCCTGAATAAGCAAAAAACGTAGAACAGAGTGACTCAACGAAATCGAGAGGTCTAGGTTAGATATCCACTTAAGACTATAAATTATTTTTGCTTTGCTCTGGCGAGACATAGCTGGTGGCATTGAATTCCAACACTCCTTGTCTTGAAGATGAAAGCCAAAGAACGAAGTGTCTTGACACAAGATCCTACGTTTATCCTGCTACGCAGAAAAAAAGGAAGCTTTAAAAAGAACTAATAATATCTTCTTTTAGATATTAAAAACTAATTCAATTATAACGAAAAACGAGCTTTTAAAATACAGTTTTTTTTATTTATAGCTATAAATAAAAAAAACAGTATTTTTCCTACATTAAGTATGTATGTACATGACGGTAATTAATATACTAATGTGTACGACAGCCTTGATAAGGTCCATCTCATTATGCGAGTACGGACACGCCTACTGGATTGCTAACATTCTATAGGTATACATACCAAATAAGTAGATGATAAAAACTCTTTAAACAAGACCTAACTTAGCAACGTCACACTGCTAATGTACTTATATTAATTTACAAATTCCTCGATATCTTGATTATCCAATATAATATTTCTTTAAATTCGGACCTGCAGTGCCTGAGATTACTTCGTTCAACCAAATAAAATCTTCAGCTGTGATATATTGGGTAAAGATATTTCACCAAAAGATTCAAACCCACGACCATAGAATACAAACAGACACATCAGATCAACATGAGATGATTAATAAATAATTAATTACAGTTCATAGTACCCAGCAGTCACCACCGCCGCCACAGGTGTCCACCGATGACATCATGGTGATACTGACTCAAAAATTTATAACCTAATTTCGGGCCTCTCATAACTTGCGCGGATTTAGATACTAGTCTTTGCTTAACTTTGTTTGATTTTTTTTAATATTAAAAATATTATGTCTCTTATCTTAATGCGTTTCCTGCAATATGGCACAAGATACTGTGTCGACAGAACGTCTGACTGAAGATGCAGCGGTCTTGGGTTCGATTACCGTGGCGTTGATTTCTACCTTTCGAGATGCAATATCTCGAAAATTCTAAATAGGTTCCCTCTATCTAACATGAAGCCGGTATGAAGGTAATTTAGAATACTCAGTCAATGTTGCGTTTTATTTGCAATTTGGACCACATATATTGCATTCACTGAGGGAGATACTAAATGATTAAAATTGGGTAAAATATGTGTATCAGTTTTCCTTAATAGTTTTAGGTATATATTGTATTATTTTGTTTTTTTACTTTACGCTTCATGATTACAAGAAAGTCAAATTAAGTCTATTCAAACAGAAACTCAGTGGCGTAACTCAACACTAAACTTAATATACTACACACCATATCGGAAAAATGGAAATATTCTCAATAGAAACATTGCCTCAAAAGGGATTCGTATTCACGACTATCGTGTCAATACATTTAGGCCCGTTCTACCTTAAGTTCTTTTATATATTTATTTCTCCTAGGGCAGTCATCACATCGCTGATCCTCTCGCAGCCTCCCGACCTGCAGGTGTCCGCTTATGTCATCCGACTAGTATTACTGGTCTGCGATACTTATAACCTATTTTTTTTGCTTAAACCTGTCGAGTGACGCCTTCAAACTTAAGTATCTTCCAACGCGGTGAGGTATCAAGTTTCTTGTACATACAAATGTTAGGTATTTTTCCGAGAATAGTACAAAAATTTTTGTAAATTTGCCTCTTGATCTTGTATCATAGGAAACCTGTTAAATAGTATTTTTTTGGTTACTAATTTTTAAGACAGCTTTGTTGGATTTCTATAATTTGCATAGCATCTCTAATTAGATGATGAAAGACCGAATATAGGTTTCGTAATTATAATAAAAAATGATTAAATGTCCTAACTACTAAGTTAGCAAGTGATTTACGCTGATTTTCGCTGAGGTTAGTTACCGCAACAGATTTTCCTATAGTATCTTAATGTAAACGCGACTGTAAGTTCGATTCCCGTAGTAGGGAATATATTATTTTTAATTCCTCGCTCTGGTAAGAACATAAAACCAGTATCCTGAAAATTGGGCACTGTGTGGAAAATTTCCCTTTGCCTACTCAGATACAACCAGGATACAACGTGAAGATAAACAACAAATCGTATCCCGGATATGATAGAGTTGGCAAGCAAAACTTAGTGTCAAGACACTCCAATCCCCACATTCCACATGTAAGTTTTATAAGTAAATATTCCCCACAACCTTGGCTAGGCTCGTTCAAAGGATCACTAAGGCGCACAACGAAGATGTTGTTACACGCTAACAAAACAACGTCCTCCACGTGTAAAGTGTTTTGGATTCGAAGCGTGTTTCCTATTGTTAACGGGATATTTAAACTGTGCAAGTCAAATTATATAAATTACAAAATTTGTTTTTGTATGAATTAGATTAGAAATTCAATGTTTTGTTAACAAGAATGTATGTGAAAATAGCTATTGCTTATCCTGTTCTACAAATGTACTATAGATGCATATAGATTTAACTAGCAGCTAATATATTTCATACAAAATATAATCCGCAACTACGTTTACATGGACTACAAGAGGTAAAATCCCGTTTTTATCGTTCCCGCTGGTATTCCGTGAAATCCAATTTTAGTGCTCTTGTACACACAGCGTTCTATGATGTTTCCTCTTAGTTTTAACTAAGTAACTAGAAAAACTACTACAAAATTATTATTATTTTATTTTCAATAATAAAAATCATGTCTACAAATAAGTAAAAAGAAATCGATGTTTTCTTATAAAACTATTGCTAAAAATAAAAAAAATAGACCAACACTTGTACTAAATACGTACTTAAAAACTTAACTCAAACAAATACATACCCCACTAATTTAATCACAATTAAACGCTAACAGACATCTCCGAGTGCGACGTGCCTGTCTAATTTAGCTATAAGTAATAAGCATAGCTGGCCAACCATTAACCAATCTAGCAACATCAAACATCAGATTCCTGAGTGTTAGAGAGGCGAGCGTTCACACGCACCGCCGAATAGTTACCCGCTCAATGACACCGGCCGCTTCGACGTTGCGGGACGGGTACGACCGACACGACCACCGATACGATTTTGGTAGTATAATATAACTATACGTATTATATTAATACAATTCCATATAAAATATCTTTAGGCAGTAAAGAAAGGATATTTTTTTTTAAATATCATCCAAGGGTACTCTCTCTGAACCAAGTGTTCAGGTATTCCGCTCTCTGATTTCAACTACAAATTCGAGATCGTTCACTTTGTATTATGCAATCATCTATTGAATAGATTTTAGAACGCAAACCAATTAAATAATAGGTTGAAATTAAAATTTTGGATACACCTAAAAAAAGTTAAAAAAATGTTTTTATACTTTTAAAACGTATAAAAATAAAAAAAAATCCTTTCGAATAGCTTGTATGAGTTTTACAGTATAAACAAGCTCCAAGCTGCACACTAACGCATTCACCGATGCGATGTTTACAACCACCGCGTTGTGTTACCAACACAAATAAATATATACAGAAATAATGATATATTCCATTAATAATTTACTTTAAAACGTTAACATGAGATATTATTTAGCTACGTGACAGTGGTGGTTTCAAGTGCATTAAATTACTTATAAGAAATGTCCCTTTATCACTCTATTTTCTGATCTTATTAAACAAAGCTACCACACAGTGGTACAGTATGCAAAATGCAACAGTTGGGCGGTGTTTTTTTTTAAATTATCTGATTGTAGTAATGAGGTGTAGATGGCGTTGACTTCAAAACACAATATCTCAAAAATTTCAACAGTAAGTGGCAAACGAAGTGTTTAAACGTTATATTTGCTTTGTCTATCAGGGAATAGGCGGATATATGCGGAATATAGCATGAAGCTATAATAAAATAAAATTAATATACATTACCATTATAATTTTTAAATACCCATAATAAAAAATCACATAAACACAACTGATCACGCCACCAGATAAAAATATGGTGTTTACGATATTATTATTTTATAATTTATAAAGGAAGTCTTCAATTAATTATATATCTAGCTCTATATAATAAAATAAATATGCTATAAAGTCACAGCTGGAGAAGAGATTTACAACAGATAAAAAAAATATTGACATATTCATATTCCTGAATAGAAATAAATGGAAAAAATTATACATATTCAAATATGTACAATAAACATTTAATTACCACAACGGCCGTGGACGATGGAAATTTGTGAATCAAAACATTATAAAGTTTATTTGTAATCTATAATATCGATTAGTTTACACCAATCGATATTTACATGACATTGGCTTCCGCATTTATCCCATGGAGTCAAAAGTCCATTAAGACAAAGAACAGTTAGAGACAAATCACTTCGCTCTACATTGTCTGGTTATTTAGAAACGATATGTTCAATTTAATTGCTGAAGATAATGAAAACCAATGTGGAACACATTTTTTTTCTACTAGTGTTAGGACACTCCATTGCAGACTTCTAATCTTCAAGGCACTGCATAGTGGTTGAACTCAACACCGCGCTGTTCAGTTTCCAGAGCAAGAAAATAAAAATCCATCATTCCTCCGAGTGAGTATCTTAATAGTATCTTACATACGTAAAGACAATGAACAAAGTTTCAAATGGTTTCTTCAAGTAAATGATATAGCCCTTGGCATGTTTATTAGAGGTGTGTCGACGCGTCGTTGCGTGATTTATGGCGTTTCGATGTACGTTATAATACCGAAACGATGACACGTTCTTGTCTTTACGCGTCACGCTGAAACTTTATTGGTAATTTATGATACATTCACCATTTTATGGATTTCCTATATTGTCTTGGCTTTTGCTTTATACACTGTCATAACTTACAAGAAACTGAGGCCGTTGTGGCGCAATGACCCAACCTGTGACAGTAAATCTTTGGTGGAATGAGATTTTTTATTTCTGCGCTTTGGTAAGAAGACAATACACGGAGTTCAGTACCGCTACTCAAAATTCGATGGTGCGTGGAGAACGGAGTATCTTAACACTAGGTTCCCTCTGCTTACTTGCTATATGCGGGTTACAGCGAGAAAATAATTTTATATAAATACATATATACTGTAAAGTCTGTAAGTATTTATTAACTACGGTACGACGCTGCATTTTTTAAACTTAAAAAGATATTCAATTTTTTATTTTATTAAATATGATACAAAACCTACAAAATTCCTATAACCACCAATCAAATACTAAAACTACAGATATTACCGCAAGTAGAAATATGAAAGGGTGGAGCCGATGTCCAATGAGAGAGCAATAGCAAACACTGACCAGTTATATTTGTGTCAGGCGAGCGGCGCCGGCGCCTCGATAACGTGACGATAACATTAATGGATACCATCTTTATCGCGACACTCGGGCGATACCCGCGAGTCACTTAAAACAACTAACTAGCGGAAATTCAAAAAGCCTCCGCCTAAGGTCGAAACTCCGGTATCAAAATTTAAATTTATTGACTCTTTAGGAACGCTTGTAAGGAATGAATGGATTCGAGGAAGCACGTGAGAAAGAACCAATCGGAATGTCAAAGCCGGGTAAGTATATCAGAAAAAAAAGGGTATCTAAATTGTGCCGGTCCATTCAAGAGGCTAAAAGCGACGGTAGTTTTATCTGCACCGAATAACATTAAGATATCGCCGGATCAATTAGTAATGTTGCTAAAATGCCAATGTGGGGTAGGGTATGTGGCCCCGAATTTTAATTAAAAGAAGGGTTTGCGTAGACAAATCGAGTGGCAACAAGGGTGGTATCTGGAGTACCGGAAAACCCTATGATGAAGGCTGGAAGGGAATCCCGAGGTAATACAGCCAAGTTTTGCACCCCCTTAACATTGATTGTGGAAAACGGAAATTCCTGTGACGTATCGGGATATATCATAATTTTAATTAGCATTTTTATGTATAGGAGTTGTTAAATTGTCGATACTTAATATTGTTTGTCAGGTTTTGTTTCAGCTTGATTTTTACTTATTCTTAGTAAAAAAATCTCATTTAGAAAACAGAATCAGCGCATTAATGTATAAATAAAATATACCTATAACACCAAAAGATAAATCGTAAATTAAAACTGCATCTAAGAAAAAAATAAAAGTATATTGCAAATGAAAAATTTGAATAGGGCCATTAATACTAAAATATAAACAACAAAGATTCACTTCGGCATGTCCGGACATAACAGCTTTTGTGAAACAAGATTCTTAATTTGTTACGCTACAAAAATAGAAGACCGAAATTAGGGTCTAAAAGATCTTGAAAATTGAAAACAATTAACACAAAGGCTAATTTAGCATTTAAAGTTGAGAACGGAGTGATGTAGGATTATGACAACTACAAATTCGAAAAATATACGAGTATATCTTCACGCTTTATTCATTTGCCCATATGGCAGGGGCAGGTAACTAAATATTAAAATTCGTATAAAAAATTATAAAATATACTAAAAGGAAATAAACAAAACTAAGATATTTTTACGACATGCCAATATATCTATCTATTAATACCTAGTGGCTCAATAAAATGCATTAGAAAGCCATCAAGCGGCATTTTGAGAGTCGATCTCTTAATTGTCAACTAAATCGACGTTACAAGCGGACACTGTCAATACAGAAATATTATGAAGCTCTTTATTAAAAACAAATATTCCTCTCCCGCTGGGCTACCTCGCGTCCCAACAGAAAAAAATACTTTAGTAAAAAAAGTTTAACCGCACTCGAATTGGTCCCTTAGAAAGTTGGAGAATTCCATTACAGATATATGATGTAAATGGTAATATAATGAGCTTTTAAAAGGTCAACACAGTTTGATCTTGAACTGAAAATGATTTTTTTATAAAACAACTCATGATATAAAACCAGTTAAATTGTTTGTTTGGCACCAGTTAAATTGTTTTCTACAAAAAATATCCTGAGTTTTATTAGGATTTTTAGGTAATCTAGGTAAAATCCATTAGTTTAGAAATAATCTAAAGATACATACATACATATTTAATTAGGCATAACAAAGTAAAGCACTAACTTAACAAAATCTTAGCTAAAACACCACCGTCCCAAGGTTCAGTATTTTAGAAAAAAACTCGCTGTGATGTTTTGCCGTGCCGTAAGCATTAATAATGTAGTTTAAAGATGGCGTCGGTGGAATGCGCGCGACCGGCCGCCGATAGAGCAGTGCTTTACTCGATAAATTATATCTTATTTTATCATTTTATATATATTTTTTCGTTAAGATAACACAATCAATATGTCATTGACTTTATACAGTGCGACGATTCTATTCCACTTGGTCTTAGAACAATAGTGCGCTATCAGCATTCTTTGCATCTCTCGATATTACCAAGAATATTGATTAAGATATACCATTGTGGATATTCATCGACTACATTCTTTTACATATTTATTACGTCGCGTCGTCAGTCGGTCGACTCCGCCGCTGTTTAATTAAAGATAAGTGTGTTTGCTAAAAAAAACATTCTTTGTCGTTGATAATTTTTAGTTGTGATAATTTTCGTTGCATCCTATTATTCTAATTGTTTTGACGTTTACGTTGTAACCCGTCAAGTAACATCTTGGAATAAGTCAATTAGTTGATTTGAGATGTAAGCTTTGAAAGATAAATTATTTACATTTAACTGAAATTTAAATATCAGATTAAACCAGTTAAAAATATCAGTAGATATTTAAAAAACCAGATAAATGTAAACCAGGTAAATAATTCATCTGACCAATCAAAATATCTGTCAAAGTAAAAAGCTTTAAAAAAATTATTAAATTAATGATTGCTAAGAATTAACATGACATATCAAATGTATAAATAATAATTTTATAAACTACTTGCAAAGTAAATCTAGTAAATAAGCCGAATAAGTTTATTTTCCTGCATTTAACAGAAAACGGCAGATACGATCCCGTCTCTATTATATTATTCCTAATTTCCAGGAAGCGGCGGGCGCCGGCCCTCGCTCGGATTCCTCGATCTCCCGCGCTTTTCGACGCCATCTACGTCACTGAACGTTTAAAACACTATAATATAAATACTACTTATTGCTATAATAATGCTTAGATTGCTTTAAATAATTAATTGCTAATGGCAATTATTTTTCATTCATGTTATATTAGGAAATACAAGATTAGCTACCATTTCCGTTTAGTTTAGATTTATTTGTTTTGACATGACATATCATGGCTAAGAATATTATTTACTGTGCCTAAAATTTATGTTTGCAGATTAATAATCAAAAAATGATGTGGTGGGAAATTATGAAATATTTTTCTTAAAAAGTACGGTCGACAAAAATATAAATCTATAAAATATATATATGCCTACATTGAAAACAAAGTGATTTATTGTAAGTACTTACCTTTAGGTTTAACGTCGTCCATTGCGATCCGACTGTAGGGAGGCGGAGGGGTTTCTGTAACAAAATGACCCTTATTAGTTTGTTAATTCATATTGTAAATTATGATTTATCAGATAACTTAAAAGTAATTAAGATTTTTTAATCTCGATAAAGTTTTTTGTTATTGTATATAACAATTTGTACATGTCAAAGAACTTTCATGTAAAATATCTAGTCCTTAAGTTTAATTTCTATTACTCTAATACCAGTCGTGGCGCAGCAGCACAAAGTGTGACTGTAAAACCGACTGGTTGTGGGTTCGATCCCCACTCGAAGAGATGAAATATTTGCTTAAATTTATATTTCCATTTTCTTAGCTCTGGTGTCGAGGCAAAGCGCGGCGTTGAGTTCTGCCACTCAACACGCAATCCCTCCAGAATTCGGCAGAAAGCGGCGAACGGAGTGTCTTAACACTAGGTTCCCTCTGTCTACCCTGCTGGATACAGCGTGAAGCTGATTTATTTGATTTATTTTATTTTATTCTAAGGCCTATAATAAAATTAAATGATTTATAAGAAAAATATCCTAATCCTACAATAATATCTTAGTATCTTAGAGTAAAAGGATTTGGGATTAATTTCCCAGAAATCTGACCACAAATGAGCATTAAACAAACACAGCAGGTAAAACAATTATGTGGGATGCAACCTATATTTTGACCTCATGATGTTGAGCCTCTAAATGTCAATTTTGTATTTTTTTTGGGCAATTGCGGTTTTGGACAAATAACAGAGTGGTGTACGATCAAAGTTGTTTAAGAATTTACTCTCAGACCGAGTCCAGGGTCTGGATGAATATACCTGTGATTAAATACTGTAGAGGAAGTAGGTAGGTATGTTTTAAATTGCTGTGAAATTTGTTTTATACAACATTTCTCTTAATTTCACGTTGAGCCATGTGGGGTATATTATGACTATGTATTATGAATCATGGGTTTGACAATATATATATTTTGAAGTATTGTCATTAGAAAAATAATTAGATAGAGTAGAGTAACTTGTTCTTCGATAATAATACTCTGCTAACTGCTTACACCGCCATTTCTAACAGAAACAAAAAAAAACGAAAGATATACTTATATATAAAACAAAAAATATAATGATTTCCAGAATAAAAATTAAATAATATAAATTATATCAAGAATGAATAATCTTTCCACACAATAAGCAAACACGTCTCTAAGTAAATCATAAAATAATTTCCGAGAAATATCATTTTATGCCACTATTTTTGTTTTAAACAGGATCTTGCTTATCTATATCTAAGACATAAAAATTGGAATAACCATAACAGAATAAGAAATTTAAATGTAACGTACATTTAAATTTCTTATTCTGTTGTTTGTCTTGTTTAATTTTAATTATAAAAATATCTATACGTTTAAAAGGACCAATGTTAAAAGACGGAGCTATAAGATCATATTATAATATAGTAAATTGCAATTTAAAGTGATGATTGGTACCTACTTCAATTCAGTACAGAACAAGATAATGCGTCAAAAGCTAAAAAAAACTAATATAGTAATAAGAAGCAAAAAATATATATAAAACGAGTCATGGACCAGATCACAAGGCTGCGATTGTATACGCAACAGGTTGTTGGTTCTATTCTCATTGGAGATAATGAAAAATTTAATATTTTCACTTCTGTTAATAAGGCAACGCAATGCCTCCAGAATTTGGCAGAAATTAGAGAAGGGAAGTAAATTTAAGGAAACGAAGTGTCTTAACAATAAGTTCCCAGGTTCCCACACCCTACTATGTGCGGGAAGCTAAATAAATATGTAAATGCATCGCTTTCTTCCAACACAAAAACTAACTTCAAATACAAATCACAAGCATGTATGTAGTATGTATGTATTGCTTCAATACAAAAGTGTATTCATAAAAAAGTATCACACGCTCAAATGAATCGATTTCAATACACAATAGCTTATATCCTATTTGCAAGCAGCACGCGCTACCGCCGTCCCCGAATTTTGGGCGCCAGCCTACGTTTTAACCGACTCGAGTAGAAACTATAAGTGTTTCTGTGTTCTTTTTTAAATATATTTTTTGAAAATGAAATAAACTCATTCTCACAAATAAATATCGAACCTACATTTGTCGCGTGTTCATGTACACGCAGTGTTTCGGTGCCACAATGGCCTCAATGAGAATTAAGTAATATACCACAAATTCTAAGTTATTTTTAGAGATTTTTCAGATTGATTGTGAGTGGGAATCTTCGATTTAAGTCTACATACAAAGAGCGCCATATACTCGCCCTAAAAAGGTAAAAAAATCTTATTTTTGCCTAAGAGTTAAGACTAAATAGATGGTTACGATTATATTTACAACATTTAAATGTTACCCCCAAGTGGTATTCAAACTCAAAGCCATTGGTGATCGTAACACGGCCCAAATGTATCAGTGTGGCATCGCATTTCCAAGCAATATTTTTAATTAAATTTAATGAAATAGATGTTTAAAAAGGACTTAACATTAGATTAATTTCTCCTATAAAATAAAACAATATAAAATCTGAATATACAAAACAAAATAACTATTTTATTTCTTTTTTGTGTGTTAAATGTCAATTTTCCATGTGTGTCTGAACTATAAATGAGAACCATTTGCGATTCGGCGCCGGCGGCGGCGGACGTGTGGAGGTAATATTTCGACTGTAATCGAATACAAATATATCTAAAGACAATGGCGTTTTATATGGTGTTTCTAAGAAGTTTTTAACGGCGAATGCTTGAGAAATATCTAAACAGCGTATGCACATGCATTGAATTAAGAGGCAATAAATATACTAAAGTTAGTAAGATTTGTTCTTATTAATACAGCTTCACGCTTTATCCCGTATAACAAGGTAAACAAAGATAACTTTGTGTTAAGACGCTCTCTTTCTCTCTCTTCTTAGCTTTGCGCCACACTTATGAAAGAAAAATAGTGTTTCGAAAACGTATAACTATTTGAACAAACCGGGTTAAAACTCGCGCCTTGGAACTTATGGTTTACCGGTTAGAGCACTTGGATGGTTTCCAAGAGATGCGGGTTCACATTCTGTTACATATTTTTTTTAAACACCTAGGTGTCTATCGATAATCTAACAACCATATACAAAAAACATAAAAAACGTAATTAACAGCATTATTCACAAATAAAATTACGCTAATCATCTTAAATAAAGATAATATAATGTTTAAAATATATTGACAAGCGCATTCTTTCGGCTGTCCATCTTACGGCCTTTGACAAACCGCAACGTCAAAAATATCTTCTGACTCAAAATGAAATTCCAAAGCCTGGATAATGATCGACAACAATGTGTTTAGTTAGAACTACATAAGTGTATTATATACGTTACATTTATATCATAAATTACGTACTTAAGCCCGCTCTCAAGTCTAAGATCTTAGAGATAATTGTCTAATTCTAAGCCTAGTCATTAAGTAGTAAAAATAATATTTACAATTCTATACTAATAGTATAAAGCGGAAAAAATTGTTTGGTTCAACGCGTTAATCTCAGGAACTTCTGGTTCGAACTGAAAATTACTATTTGTGATAGGTAATCTTTTTATCGAAGAACGTTATCCTCCTTTTATCGTATCCTTTATCCCTATATAATCCGTAAATCGTTTCGATGTAACCTACTGTCTGCGGTCTAAATTAATTCGGGTAGGTACTTAGTATATTATGTATTAGAATATGTCATGTGTCATACACGAAGAGGTTCCCAGGTTTCCTTTGCCTACCCTGCTACGAGAGAAATATAGCGTGAAGCTTAAAAGAAAGATAACAATAGGTACAGATCACGTGGTTGTAGTCTGAAAATAATAAAAGGACGAATAGTATAATTCTTAGTGTAATAATAAATTCAATCAAATATACGTAATCAATATTTTAATAATTGATATATAAAAACAAGAAATTATTTTTAATATTAAAACACTTCGTTTTCCTGCGTAACAGTGCATCATTTTCAATCATTAAGTTTTTTCAAATATTTTTGGACAAAAAAAGGAGTTAAAACCTCAATCTCTTACATTAAAAGTACCCGACTTTTTACATGACTAATTTCTGTTTATTTCATCGCAGAAAAATAAAAACAAGAAAAATTTTCTCTTCTTATTCTTAAATTTCGTACACACAAATGACAAATGTGAATTATAAACACAGTAGTTAGTACTAAGTGGCGTGACTGAATATTCTTTCGAATATTACGTCAGCCACAAATTTAAGAAAACTAAACCCTAAAACAATAGCCTTTAAGTTACTTTTTAGTTGCTTTATTAAAATAATGAACACATGGACCCAGATTATGTAAGTGTTGCAGTTCAAATTTCGATATGTATTACTGGAAATTGCTATAGAAATTAAAATCTTATTTTAATAGTTTTAAAGTTTAAAATTATTTTGCAGAATTCAGGAACATTCTGTAAGCCAGCTATGTATATTCTATTGCAAGGGAATAAAGTCCAATTTTCGATATGAATATTATGTACGATTGTAAATGTGGTATTATTCATTTTAATTGATAATAATTGATAACTTCTACGATACAACAATAAATTTTCTTACAATCGATGTAGTAAATTAAAAAACGAATAAGATTAATTTCTACGAATCATATTCAAACATCAGCATTTATTAAAAAAAAAAAAGAAAATATTGAAAATATATATCATAGACTAAAGATTATATTTTTAATGGCGTCATTTAAACATTTCCGAAACGATCCAACTATAAAACGTCCACGTGTCGCAGAGCTAGGCAAATAATAAACAAGCGATAAATATTCTTAAATACACTATAAATCTTTAAAACTTCATTCGATGTCACAGCATCCCTCCAAGGACACGACTAAATTAGAAAAATATTGTTACAAATTATTGTCAAATGATTGACCCAACTAAATTTTAAAACACTAAGAAATATTACTATTGGCAATTGGTGTGAATTGAAAGATCAGTATCTAATTCAAGAAGTCACTCATTGAGCTACCCAATAGCATTTAACATAAAAATATTTTTAGATACACAGATTAAAGTAGTATTTATGTTACAAAAACAATGTTTGAACTCAAAACCACGGAGAATTAGTTAAGAATAGTAAAAAAAAAACATAACCACAAAGCTATGACGCGTTTTGAATGTCAAGGCGTTTTCAATTAACAAGACATTATCATTTATACCAATATAAAATTCAAAAAATCCCAGTGTAAAAACTAAATAGACCAACAAACGATAAGCATTAATTGTAGAACAAGCGGGTTTTGAAGTAAAATGAAAAAAAAAAACCACATACGCGAGTGAATCGACAGAAATAGCCCGACCGAATTATAACATCGGTGGCGCCGCTCTCGGCGCCGGGCGGCCGCGCGCCGTGCCCACGCCGACAACACATTAATTCCTATATTTTGGGCATTTCTGTCACTTATCATAGCTGAAACTGACATTATTTGATTGGATGCTAATATGAAAACGCATTTCAGATCGACTCCTGCGCATAATACGCTTAAAACACTAAATAATTGTCAAAAACACCTACAAATATTGAACGCTACACAAACTTGTTAGTTGCTATTCTAACGACATTTGACCTATTCGAAGCCAAAAGTCAAATCGATTCAATCTTTTTATCAGTTGCGCATTAAAAAATAATACCTACCATAGTGTTTGTGGCAGTAAATTATGTTTTAAATACGTCACGATTTTAATTAAACATCCGAGATGATAGACTCGACGATAACAAGGAAATAAGAAACAAGAATTTCGAATGGTTGACGTCACAGTGGCGACCGAGGAGGAGTGGTCTCGGATTCGAAGACGGCAAAGTCGTACGTGTGCTAACATTCCATTTAGCTCATCAAGCTAAATTTAATGTATGCTATGTGGCATAGTGCAGCTGTTAAAGGTTTGATTGTATACCTGATCGAATCTATTCGGGGGATATTATACGGGAGCCCTTGAAATATAATAAGTGTCCATTTACATTCTTAGATTATACATAAGGTGTGAATGAAAGCGGCATCTCAAGTTCAATCTCATGTTATCATTTCGTTGAGACTTTCAGTTTCCAAAAAATTGGCATACATACAAACAATTACGAAATTACCAAACTGAAATAGATTATCATACTCAAATATTATCCAATTACATACATATCAACACACAGTTTAAACTCATAACTATCATTTTATAAGTCATTTAAAAATTACATTGAAACATATTTTACAAATCGTCTTTCAGAAGATAACATGTAAAGGCTTAAACATAAGTATGTATGTGATATCAATTTGATGAATCAACAAGTGCTCTAGTGGTCTATGTTTAGAAGAGTTTCTTAGAACATTGAAGAGTCGACTCAGCAGACGTGACAAAAAATGTGGATAAGGGAGAAATGTCTAAGGAAATCACGTTAATTATTAACGTTAAAATAAAAAGTGAGTATTGATAGTAAAATTGTAACTACTTTTATCAGATTAGCAGTGTGTAAGTTTCCTTAAAACAGAAACAAAAAAAAAATAAAAAGCAGTACTTCTAGTACTTGAGGCCAGTCGTGGTGCAGTGGCACAAATTGTGACAGTAAAACCGACTGGTTGTGGGTTCGATCCCCACTCAAGGAGATGAAATATTTACTTAAATTTATATTTCCATTTCTTCGCTCTGGTGCCGAGGACAAGCGCGGCGTTGAGTTCTGCCACTCAATACGCAATGCTTCCAGAATTCGGCAGAAAGTGGGAGTGTCTTAACACTAGGTTCCCTCTGCCTACCCTGCAGTGTGCGGGACATAGCGTGAAGCTGATTTATTTATTTAATACTTCTAGTGACTTTAGACGTTTACAAGACAATATACATTTAAAAATTATATTAAGAAAGAAGTTGAAGAAGTGCAAGTGTTAAAAATAAACAAGATCGTTGTCACCGATTGACAAAATGACGCCGGGGCGGTCTTAGATCGAACCGTGGACGTGCTCGCGGTGACGTCAAAATACGTTAGTTGGCAGAGTGTCCGAAATACGATTGGACTTAATAGACTTTTAAACATACAAAGAGTTGGTTTCCTGTTATAATTTATTATGTAATTGATATTACAATATATAAAAAATATATAAAAAAATATAGTTTTCAATTTAGTTTGCGTACGCAACGAAAAAATACTGTATTTCCCATTATAATAGAAATATAGGGAATTCCTCTTTTAGTGCTCTCCTATACTCCCCAAGATGCTTTGTACAGTGTCACCTTTTTTAAAGAATGTAACAAAAGAAGCTATTTTTAGCTGGGCCAAGAAAATAACTCACAATCTTTCTTATAAGAAATAACATTAAAATTTGAAATCAAATCCAGGTCAATTTTGACTGAAGTCGCCATAAAATATTTTATCAATTATGTAAGACACGAATATTTAACATAAAACTACTATAGCGCCAGCCAACCACTAAGTAATATAAATTGCTCAATTATAATATAATAATACAAACAACATTCCTGTCATGGACTTAGAACATATACCTAAGAAGATTTATTATACCGAATTATTCTTCAAGACCGTCTGGTACTTAGGCCAGAGGTCTTGCTTAGACCAAAATTAAGGTCTTCTTACTTTTTCACTTCCAGCGCTTTTATTTATTTTATGTATAAATATATTGAAATCAATTTCACAGATTTTGACGACCCTTTTTGAGTAAAAGAATTCGAATCTACGCCTAATTTTGAAGAACGAACGGAGAAATGAAAATAATCACGTTCCTCGAGACGAAATCAAAATACGACGGTGAAGCGTGAAGATAAAACCAAAATACAACAGGTTACAAAGCATTTAACAATTTAAGCTGACAGAACTCAAATGCAAGTCGAAAACCAATTATGTACAGTACGTCCGACGAGTCGTGGCCGCCCCGGAAAGAAATATTGTACCCCGGAAGTCTTCTTTTGCTTATTAATCAAAAAAATAAAATCGAATCTACAACTAGCTTTAGGGCGGCCACGACTCGTCGAGTGTACCGTATATCGGCATTCATTGAAATCGCCGGCATCGTACTATACGAACGTATGTATGTATACATGTAAGCGGCGTCTCAGAGGAAATGATTAATACTCATTAGAAGCACTTGCGGCTCATTTTTAATAGTAAGAATATTATTATCTTGGAATAATTTATTTCGTTTTTGTTAAGTGTTTCCTGTTGTTATGAGAAATGCAGAATTGATGTTATAAACGTCAAAAGCCGAAAGGATCTGCCTAACTCAAACGTAACCCAGCTTCACGCTGCATCCTGCACATACCACGGAAGCGAGTAAGAACCTAGTGACAAGACACTCCGTTCCGTATACATCACACAATAGAGACAACGTGACGACAATGAGAAGTGTCAAGTGGCGGAATTCGACGCCGCACATTGTCCTATAAGAGTTCTTTTTTTATTTAATTAATTATTCTATTAACCAAGAACATACTACGAATTCGTTAAGATATATAACAAAAGAATACAGAATGACATAAAAGAAGCCATTTTTCTCTTTACGTGAGAAAAGGATACGCAAGACGATGAACCTGAATTTAAATATTGTATTAAATAACACTTAATATGCGTGTTTTGATTTAACCAAAATGATTTTGATTAAATTAATATAATAGTGATGTAATATGCGCGTCTCGTATTATTATTAGTCGGGATCCTTTTAAGGCCTCTATTTTTACAATATTAATAACAGATATTATTAATAAGATCTTTGAATAGATTTTTACACTTTTTAAATTAAAATCTTGAACCGTGTTTTATTAATGCGGTAAGCAATGATTCCTCATTTTACAAAGCTTACAAAGTAAAAAATATTAGCTTTCTAAAAATATTAGCGTAATTTCTTTAATTTTTATAAGTAAATCGATGATAACTTCGAAGCTTTTAAACTATATAAGATACACTGGAAGCAAAATTTCATAAACTCGACGGTGTGAGGGGGACGAAGTGTCTTAACGTTAAGGTTCCTCTGCATATATCGCTTGCTATATGAGGGGTAACGAGGCAATCTAAAAAATATATAAAAAAAGGTAATAAAATTGTTATCTACAAAAAAAACGTACAGAAACGTGAATGGAAACTTTTTATCGTTAATGATTCACATACATATACTCGTATACTACACACAAAGTAACTATACCGCGAAAGTAATGGTATTATCAGTTATATCTAACTAGAATAGGTGTTCCGAGAACTTTTTTATAAATTTTGAGTATGTACTTAGATATGGTGATATACGAGTATATACTATATGTTATAAAGTGCAAGAGTTTGATATGTTGATCGCTCTAATCTCGGGAACTACTAGTTCGAATTACAAAATTGTGTTTTGGATAATCGCGCTATGACCGGTAGAAATAAAGTAACAATAATATAAAAAACTGTACTAATTTTATAACCTTGGATAATTAAATATCTTAATTAGGTAGTATAAAGAAATTGAATGGAAAAAACATTTTTTTCCATGATGAACTTATGAATGGCCCTTGTCTCTGTTCTGTGTCTCGGTGTCGTGATCTGTTTAATATAAATTGTGGCGAGGTATTAAACGTCTTGTCTATCACATCTAATTTACACAATCGAGTGTTAAACTTAAGACACCTTAAAGGCCAATTTTCAAGATGTGCGAAATCGAACCTTCAACGATCATATTTACATTCATATGCTATCCTACTACTACCACGGCGGCCTCTAAAAATTACAAAACCATTACAAACCAAATCATCCACCTATCATCTAATCTCAACCAAAAAAAAATTGTCCTTACATACAAAAAAAAACTTTTATCCACATATTCGTAGATATTATTGAGAAATGAAACTTATATATACGGCGGCTGGTAATTTAGTACACAACCAGTTCCGCGAGAGCCCGCGGCCGGTGCGACCGGTCGGCGCACAGGTGCCGCGGCCCAGTGGTGCTGAGTGTGTGTGACACACGGGTAGCTGTCTAGTAAACATACTACGTACAGTGAGATCATCGTTAAATTTGATTTGGACAAGCACGAAACGGAAGAAAGCTGACGAGAACGGCCACAATACAATAGTCCTTACTTAGCTTCGATTGATTTAAAATTATAGCTTTTAATAGCGTTCAGGCAAAGATAAAACCGATACAGTCTAATCAGAACTAAAAATAGTATCTAAAATAATAAACAGAATAAACATACAAAATATCGTCAAAATCCTACGTTTCCATTCAACATTACCAAATAAAAAAAAATGCCCGCAGACATAAAATACCTGTTGCCATTCACAAATACAACAAAAGCAGACCAAAAAGCGGTATATAACAGAGCGAATGTATAAAAAACGTCGATCGTACCTGCGCGGGCGCACCCCCCTCGCGGCGCGACGTGGCGCCGGCGCCGGCGAGCAATTATGGCTAAATAAATATACAACAGATATAGGCTAGACGACATTATACTTATACGTTTTAATGTTTTCGATGCACCTGGTCTTTTGTGTATGAATGTTTTTATTTTATCGATACTAGCTTTTAGCCTGCGACTTCGCTTGCATAGTCCCATGACAATAACTGACAAACGTGTAGCCTATAGCTTTCCTAGATGTTCAACCAAATATTTTTACATATGTATATATTATATAGTATATTGTATTATCATTAAACCACGGGGTAACAAAGCTAGGATTCCCATTATTCAGAGTGGCGATCTCATCCGAGTCGGCGCGTCGTCGCCTGATAAGATAACGGAGTACCCTAGCATGAAAGGTTGGGTACACATATAGAGGCCGGCGCCAATACTTAAACATGAAACACGTATGAGATGTACACGGTATTTTACATTCACTTTTAACTGGAGTCATGACTCATTGAAATACCGAGTGCCTTAGTAAGTATAAGAAAAAAAATTATGAATTTCTTTTTAATTTTAAATATAAATAATAAATTTAAAATGTCTAGACTACTCCGCTTAAAACATAAATACATATTGACATTATAAAATAAAAATACATGTATAAAGTTCTAAAATTAGCGAGACGGCCATAGACTGAAGATAATTAATTACAACAAGTAATAAATATGATTTGGCACTCGACAAACACGTTGGATCAAACGTACCAGGTGCAAAAATAAAGCAAAACCAAATGGCCGAAGTTAACGACGTTTTTACAACTTGAAATGGCTACCAAAAGTTAGGGATTAGATTACGTTCTCATATCTTGATGAATAAAAACAAAACACGCGACAATCTTTCGCATCTACACGCATATTAAAAATGTGAACGTGACAGACAATGACGGTATTAGTAACACCTAGAAAGATTGACAAATTTTATAATTGAGAAAATATCATTAATATAAGTTCACAAATTATAAAAACACGAAATATAAAATGGATCTACTTTTGATAGTTTACGTAATTTCCTTTTTTGGTCATTCATGACCATGTTTCAAACTCATGCCACCGTCGAAGTGAAAACTTATAATATGTAATAGTGTAATGTTTTAATATTATATTGACATATTATCGGCGTTAGGCGCCCCGTTCTCTCTGAGTACCCCGCTAGGGATAAAGGCGCGAAGTTAAGTAAGTAAATTAAAATTTGCTCGAGTTGCAAAATGAAGTAAAAACTATAATAATCAATATATCATATAAAAACATATTTTTAAGCAATTACGAAAAGTCATTAATATACAACCTGGATAACGTATAAGGGAATTGATAAGTTAAAATATAAAGAATGCCTCTCTGTGGGAAGTGTCTGCGAAAGTTTAACAAAAAAAACGGCGGCGTCGCGTCGCCCCGTAATCGACGAGACGGTAAAAAACTGCACAGGTGAGGTCCCAGTAACACAGTCGCCAAGACCACTGCACACCATATAATATGTAAGTACTATACCATATATATATATATACAAATGATTAAGTTTGAAAATTTGTAATTTTACTTTTATTTCAGCGTTTCTGTGTATAATATTTTTACATTTTATGAACGAGACTAGGCTACTTTATTAATTATATACATTTCTTTTATTGGTTAACTCAGTGGTCAGTCATTTTGACAATTGCCATTCTAACCTTGACTTTATATCTTCTTTATATAATCTACGTTTAGTTATTTATAACCTGTTCAAGGTAATGACGGCTTTTAAAAATAATAAAGCCATGTAGTTTCAAGTCCCATGAATATCCATGGTATTATACCATATAAGATGAAGAATTAACATAAAATTTTGCACCACAACAACATTGGGGACGAATTTAATAAACTTAGGAACTCGCGGTATGCCCGCAAAAACCTGATCTGCAATTACGACCAGTAATGGGCAAGTTATTTTGACTTAAGAATAAAACACGATCATTTATTTAGTTTCGAGTTAAAGCCTAAAATGGAGAATAAATCATATTAAAACGGCGGCGATTTTTTGAATAATGGCAATCATTTATAAAGTTTGCTTTAAAAGAGAGTGTAAAGTATCTGTCTGTAAAGTTGAATGATATATTGGAGTATTAAACAAGTCATCTATAATAAGCTTGTATGGTTATTTCATTGAGACAGATGTTGCAATCAAAAAGTCTACAGGAAAAACTTCTGAAAACGATAGCTTTGTGATATTTTCACTAATTCAATTTAACTTGTGCAAGCAAAAACACGATCGCGTATAAAACTCAATAGAAAGCGAAAGTTAATAGACATTACACAAGGATGTTAGAAATGTAAACAAACATTAATCTAAAGTATTCAAGTTTTTTAGTAGTATAATCGCTTTTATATTAATTTACGTAATTAATTATACTACTATCTGTATATTAATAAAGCTGTAACGGCGACTGACTTGGACATTACAATATTATTTATAAAAAAAAATATATTTCGTAAAAAAAATGGAGGGAAAACTAGATTGACATGTCAAGTATTTCTTTTTTGTACGTAATGTTATTATAAGAAAGTATAAAATAGTGATTGTTTTGTGAGAAAATGAAAAGAAAAAGCAAGTATCAGCTGTATTTAAAGAAATATTCAAAAGATTGTTTGCAGCGATCGCCTAAAGGTAAAGTTCTAGACAATAATAGCCATTTTATATTTTTAGATAGACCTAAACAGATTTCAGATATATAAAATGTACGCAAAATATAAAGAGAAGACATTGCATATATGTTTGATTTTACAAAATATGATTTCTATGTTTAATACAAATCACATTTTGTCAAATAACGATTATATGGTTTTAAATACGTGACTAACCTAACTTTAATGCCCATTAAACCAAAACGGTTCGTGAGAAACGTTTGATTGTGTATGCTTATTAGTGTCTCGTGGCGAAAATTAGCAATCGATAACTAACATCTACTTTAAATGGTAGAAAAATACTTTTTTGGAGCATTACAAAATGAGTTTGGTTCGTGGACAACGGTTGTTAAGACGGCAGGCGCCATGACGGATATGGTAATATAGTGTACATAAAAAACACATCCTGCTTTGCTTTATAAATATCGGAAATTATACTCAGATGTAGGATATAGCAGAATTATGTGTTGTACATTATAAATTAAGAATTAAACAGGAAA
Source organism: Heliconius erato x Heliconius himera (assembly GCA_013421005.1). Lineage (NCBI taxonomy): Eukaryota > Metazoa > Arthropoda > Insecta > Lepidoptera > Nymphalidae > Heliconius > Heliconius erato x Heliconius himera. The sequence continues at coordinate 56,063 of JAATLQ010036184.1, read as the reverse complement.
AAATCATGCAATTAATAAGAACCTAACAATCATTTAATTTTATTAGATCAGTTAGAGCCATTGCTTCAGTGGTACATCACATTCACTAGTTAAAATTCAATATTTAGTGGCTTTCTTCTTAATTAATATGCTAACCGACATTGTGAACACGCCTACGTACCTTCCTAAGTACGGCGGTAGAACGTGTGGGTGGCTGTAGGCGATGTCACGGACGGATATTACCAAATTTTATATAAATATTGGAATAAAAGTAGCTTGCACGCTAGAACGGGTTACTACGTGTACGCAGTGTAATAAATTTACACAAAATGGTTAACTTGAAGTTGTTAAATGATATTAAATAAGAAAATATTTTAAATTACCTTCACAAGCAACGTCAATAACAAGAAAATTAATTTAAAAAAAACATGTACTGAAATGTTATTTGGATTCAATACGGAAATTATTTATAAATATACATTTCAAAGCGTCTAAATTGATGAAGGTATTAAAGGCTGTCGGCCGCCATTGCGAATTAAAAAGTTAACGGGTTGCGCGCGCGTCGCGCCTCGCGCCGGCGTCGGCAGTCGCGGCACGGCGGCGCCAGCGCCGTGACCTTGTCTACTTATCGAACGAGTGACCCTCGCGACGGCAGATTAGCACTTCACCTACGCCACTCTACCCGGCGCCAGCCGGCCCGCAGATCTATCCGCGTTACTACCGGCACCAAAACAACGCCTCGCGCCCGTCCGGTGCAGTACGGTCGACGAGTCGTGGCCGCCCTGTACTTAGCTGAACGGTTGCGCAGATTTGATTTAAGGATTTTCCTTACTTTTCATTATTTGCTTCCGCAGTGTACAAAGCGCAAACGTCCAGAAAAGCTAACTTCATTGCGGCCACGACTCGTCGGCCGTACTGTAATTAGCATCCACCGCCGACCGGCGCGGCCGCACGACGCACGGCGACGCGGCGACGCGCACTAACGTCAAATTCGGTATGTAGATTTATCTTGAGCACGATAAGAAAGTAGTTTTGATAATTGAGCGACTTAGCGAATGTTTGCCGAGGCGGCGTGCAACGCTACGGACGGGGAACGGAATCAGTGACCTTTCCATGCACACTCTTAGAGGCTGATGTCAGTGTCTATTTATAGTGTGTTTACATTCGGGGGGTGGCTGGACCGCAGCACAGCGAGACTGCAGCACTGGCGGCAACACTAAGATAACACTGTCGTACCGGGCTCGCACAGGCGGCTGTAGTGGTAGGGGTTGCAGCAGGTGTCGGCAGCAGCGGGGCACAGGGGCAGGCGGCGCAGCTCGTGCAGGCCGCGCAGCTCGGGGTACCGGGTGCGGGCGGCGGCGAGGGCCAGCGCGGGCGCGCCGGGCACGCAGGGCGGCGCGGCGGGCCCGGCGTCGAGCGCGCGCGCGAGCTGGCGCAGCTGCGCGTCGGGCACGGAGGGCGCCCCGGCCGCCGCCAGCCGCCGCCGCAGCGCGCGTCTCCGGAACATCACATGCCGTCGTCGTCACGAGTCGCAAGGACACGACATCGCGGGTCGCGTGCGGAGTGCCGACTGACGGTTGTCGGGCCGCGCTGCCCGTGGACGGTGGACGGTGGCGGGTGGCGACACGTGCGTGTCTACTTTTCCCTACTTCTTTGTATTTGGTTTTGAATTTTGATGTACACCTATTTGAATATTACCTTTTGTACGTGTTTGAGTGACTTATAATTAATAACTAAATTTACATTACATTTATATTATAACATTAGTTCTTTACTTTACTTTAAGAGTTATATGCATTGTGATTCAGTTAAATTCACTCTAATATATTTGGTATCAAATATATCAATCAAATATAAATATTTTAATTTTGAATATAATTAAAATACATCTGTTATTGTTCCACCGATTATTGTTCCCAACATTAACAAAATACAATTATGCATTTACGAAATTATATATCTTAAAGAAATTCTATATTTAAATACCATTAGCTTATGTAATTTTTAACATTATTCATCATTAAACATATACTCCAAGCACAACAAAAACTTCCTAAATCTGGCCTTACTCCCCACACTGGCAACACAGCGCGGGGCTCGCGGGGGGAGACTGGCGCCACCGGCGGCGTCAGGTGTACGCGCGTGTGTGCGTGCGGCGCCACCGATACACGGTTGTTTTGTCTGATTATACAATATATAGTGAATAATAGACAGTGACCTCTGGGAGACACATATTTTTGTTGTTACTATGTGATGTTTAGTTTGGAATTGAATTGTAATTGATTTTTGATTACTTTGCAATTAGTTTTATATATATATATATTTATCAAAATGCATTATAATCTTAAAATTTATATTATAATAAATATACATTTTAAGGTTATATATTTTAATATGTTTTAAAATAGACAAATCAGTTCCAAAAAATGAAAAAATACAATAGTAAATAAATTTTGCAATAAATAAAAAGTACTTAACCAAATAACACAGTAAGTTAAAATAAAGACTAAATTATTCTACTTTCAATAAGCACATTTCAATAATACACAGCCAAAAAATTTTATATTAAAAAAAATAACAAAACATTAACTAAACAAAACTAAAAAAAAAACAAACATCCATCCAACCCCAGTTCCCACCTACCACCGTCCAGCACATCTGGTCAGATGTGCCAGTGTTGTTTGGCGGCTAGGCGGAATGCGCGCGCGAGTGGCGACATGCATCAGCTAATAAATAACATTGCTAGATAACACGGAATCTCTCTCATCTCGAGAGTCGAGGCCCCACCACCCCACCATCCGACCATTGAGCAGAAATTACATTCAAATCCTAAATCTAACCTATATCTAGACTAATTCTCAGTAAAAATGTAAATAAAGTCACTCATAGACGTCAATTTACACTAGATAGCCCTTAAATGAGCTTTGATAAACATTTGTGCAGCATACTTCATTGAAATATCTGGCTGGAGCTTGAGCTTCCATAGAAAACGTCATAATCGCGTGTATATAGATCTAACTGTCTTCAAAATGACAAACGTATGTTTTATTTTACATTTTTAAAGTGTTATTCCACACTTAGGGAAGAAAAATACTTATTTAGAAAACGTACAAAAATTTTGAACGTAGCGGGACTTGAACCCGCGCCTTCCAGGAGGAAAGTTTTTATACGTTTTTTAAATACGTATTTTTCAAATGTATGTCTGACTCTAATTAATAATAGTGCGAGATAATATCGAATCTCTCCCACCTCTGGGCTCAAAGTCAGCGCTGCCGTTACCCATTGAGCTCATGGAGCAAAAAGTGCTTATATCTAGTCGTGTATGTAGTCTAATTCTAATTAAAGATATTTCAATTTACTCTAAATATATCCTATATGAGTAGTCAATTTGAACTAAATATACTCTAAATAAATAGTCAATTTAAACTAAATATGTTCCTAAATAAGTAGATATAAATAAATGTTTTAATCTAAAACTTAGCTTCTAATAATAGTCCTGACCAAATTTCCTTGGAAAATGTTATAAGCGGTCGCATAGACGGTAGGTAGTTAACGTTTAACGGACCCTTAGTTACTAATCTTAAAAATTACTAAATTTCGCCTATTTAAATAATATAAGTAGTGAACCATCACTTCGATACCTTAATTATGTATATTTTTCTCTCTTTCTAGTATCTTTTGAATAAACATTGCAAGATCGCGTCTAATCTCTCTCATCTCACGGCCCGACGTCCGATGCGAGCGGCACCCGCCCTTTGGACAAAAACTACATTCAATCCCTAAATATATCCTAATTTTAATTTACAAAGCTAAATAATGCACACGGAGATGACAATTTACAACACTTAATAGTACCTACTTAAGTCACCATAAATGTTCATTTCAGATATTTCATTTCATATTCATAAAAATCAGCTTCACGCTGTCCCGCACACAGCAGGGTAGAACCTAGTGTTAAGACACTCCGTTTCTCACTTTCTGTCGAATTCTGGAGGCATTGCGTGTTGTGTGGCAAAACTCAACGCCACGCTTAGCCTCGACACCAGAGCAAAGAAATGGAAACAAATTTAAGTAAATATTTCATCTCCTCGAGTGGGGATCAACCCACAGCCAGTCGGTTTTACAGTCACACTTCGTACCGCTGCGCCACGACTGGCCTCAATCATATTCATTATTCGTAAAAAACTATTTTCTATTCCTATTTTTTCAACAAAATTGCACAAACAGACGTCAATTAAGGTTTAACTGGCCATTATTTTTTTGGCAATTTTAAATTATAAAGTTACCCTATCTCTTATTACCAACGTAACAATAATTGAATATATTCAAAGACGAGAAAGAAATCAATGGTAAACCAATGTAAAATAAGAATAAATAATTATAGTTTTAAATTGATTAAAACCCGCAAAAATGTGTTCTAAGACCGTCGTGTCATCTTCTTTTACGTGCAATGGTTGTGGGTTTGATTCCCATTCGGTGGAATAATTGTATTTATGTTATTATCATCTCTCTTACATGATAAAACGTAATATTCCGTTTTATCATGTAAGAGAGATGATAATAATAAAAAATTGGGATTTTAATGCTATTTTATTGTTATTTATTCATTATATTGTTTTATCCTGAGTCTAAATGTGTAGTCAGAATGTGACTTTGCGTTTTGCCATTTTCGAGCGAAGTACGGGCTTCTAAAAAGAAGAGAAATGGGAATAAAGGACTACTCATTTTTTATCAATATACCAAGCAAGATATACAATGTGAATACATTCTTTTTATCTAAGCGGATATATTTTTTTCTATAGCTCCACGCTCTATCCTTTATATATCAGGGTCCCCAATGCCTAATGAAAACACTTATTCCCCGAGTTAAATAAGGAACTCCAACCGCCGCGTTTTAAGTCAGACGCTGTGTCACTGCGCCACGACGGCCTCAGTTGTGGCTCTATTAAACAATTGTTTTAAACAGATTGTAGCCAAAACTTCTTTTACGTAGGTAACGATAGAATTGGGTTTAATTACCATTTTATAAAAAAAAAAACGATACATCGAAAAAAAATCTTTCGCTTTGTACGTATCTCAATTTTGTGTGTAATTTATTTATTTAGTAATTTTTATCTCATATTATTTTGATCTATAATAGTCAACTTATCATTACATCATGTTCTATGTATCATTGAACTTGACGATATAGTGACACATTTCAGGTGTATTTGGCTGTACTGTGGTTGTACTTGTGGTTTTAGTGTCAAATTCGACTATAGAAAATGTGTTTTTTATATGTACAAAGGCCAAAAAAAATTATATCAATAATATTTAAAAATTAAATTATATATTACATTTTTTTAATAGTCGTTTTAATACTATGATTTTACAAACATACATTTAAAGAACCTATCGGTAAATAAATAAAGAAGTAGAAAATATTTTTCTTTAAAATCAGGTCAAGCCATCAAGAATTCATAAAATTTGTAACCATAAAAGTTGTTTTTATTCTTTTGTGATAGTATTAGTAAAATTTACACAAACTATTGAAATTAGTTACTGTTGTTAACCACTAAAGTAAAAATTAAAAACTAAAAATATATAGGTGCCGTAATCATCGCTTTTTAAGGTATTGACATTGTAAAAAAATATTAATTGTTACTTTTGCACTTAATTTGTAAAATTTATTAAATTATAATTCAGTTTAGTAAGTGGGGTCCGGTAGTGCCATAATGGGAACGGAGCGTCTTAATACTAGGTTCCCAAGTTTCCTCTCCCTACCCTAATCCTAACTCTTGTTATAATCTTCAGAAGAGTAATAAATTTAAATTATTTGTATCTAGAAATACATATTAATATATTGCAACCTACGTATGTGACAAGTGTATAATATTATTAACAGTAATAAGAGTGCTAGTTTACTTAGTTCTTCAGTTTTACTCTAGATGGCGCTGTAAAATAAAATTGACAAATATTGTATAATTAAATAAATATATATTCTTCATTGTAGTGTATTTGTAGAAAAGTTAATAAGGGAGTGCCGTATTTTAAAGGAAAACTGTATTTTTTATGTCACTTTTTAAAATGTAGCTTACGTAAGTTTGATTCGACTGTATATTTTAGGAATCATTAAAACTAAACGATCGTCATATTTGCCACGTTGTCGTAAAAGCTTAATTGGCTATAAACAATTATTTTATAAACTTTTAATTTCTCATCAAGTGATTATTACATATTTTTTATTATTTTAAAAAAAATATATAATAATTTAAAATCTTATAATGCAGAAGTGTAATTAATTGTATTGAAAAAGTATAATGTAGAGTATCATATTTTTAATAATTATTAATTTTATTTGCTAACATTCATATATTTTATAAACTACACAATCACGTTATTTATATTATTTCAGAAAAGATAAGAGAGTGGGAGATAAGAAAAAGAAAAGTTTTTTTTTCAGCTTTATGTATGTAGGAAGGGTAGGTAGAGAGAGCCTATAGTGTTAACGTACAACGCCCCCTATTTTCCGCCGATTATGGAGGCATTGCGCATTGAGCGGCGGAACTTAACACTGCGCTTTGCTTCGAAACCAGAGCGATGAAAGGAAAATATTAAATATTTCATTTCCTCGAGTGGATATCGTATCCACAACCTGTCGGTATTACAGTTTCGTGCCATTGCGCGACGACTGGCCTCAATCTAATAATAAAAATATTTTTTTATATAAAGTTTTAGTCGATTATTTATTGCAATATGGTTAAAAAATTGTAGTGTAAAGCAGAGCCGTTGTCTTAACTCTAGTACTCTTGAATTTTTGCTAAATTCAGTATATATGTAAAAATAAAACAAAACATTAAATTTAAAATCTAATTTAAAAAGATAAAATTCTAAATAATTTGTTTAGACTTATGCAAAGGCAAATAAAAAAAACACAAAAAACAAATAAAAAAATATATATTTATTGACAATAAAAGAATTAACAATAAAATATAACATAACATAGCATAAATATTTTTTTTAATTATAAACATACCTAAATCATCGGCCGCCATCCGTATGCATTTACTTAAACTTCCAATCAACGATTACAGTCCACATAACAATTGTAAAAAAAAAGTCAATCGATTTATTAATTTCCATTTAACACAAAATTATAATATAAAATAATTTTATTATTTAATGACATATTAAATATATTTTATTTCTAATTTTTATTTTTAATATTATCGTCTAGTTTTCACGTTTATTAGTTTCAATTTAGAAACATGGCCGCACGTCGTGATGTCTTGTACGGAATGGCGCGAATTTGTCCGCGCGCCTCTATTTATGCTTGGAATTGTGAATGAAATTTACTATGGATTTAGTTTTTATTTGATGTACAATATACAGGTACAATATAAATCTTATTTCTTTTAGTTGTTATTTGTATAGTAAAATTTGTAAGTAAGAATTATTTTAGGTATTTAGTTTTATAAATAATGCTCTACATATTTAACAATTAATAGTAATTATACCCTTTAATCTAATTTAAACCTTCTATATCACGCTATATTTCTATCTATATTTCTATATATAGCTATATCACGTCTTTAACACTTTTAAATGTTTAATATAGATCCAAAAATATAAAAAAATACGATACCCATGCCCGCTAAGTCCTACACACTCTGACGTGAAATTAGAGCATTAAACAATTTGTTATATGTAGTTGTATATGTAGTTGTATATTATACTAGTAGGATTATAGTTTACTCTCAGCTTAGTACTTCAATAAATATTTCTTACCCACAATATTTTTTTATACTATACATAAAAGTTCGAAAAACGTTCAAGTAATTTATTTTGTGTAAATAAAAATTAAAAAGCGTATAATCACCTTATTTTGAGTTAACCCATATTTCCTATATGGGTAAGCTGTAGGTAAAAAAACTCAACTTAAACTCTTATGGACATACCACATGTCCATTAGAGTATAAGTTGAGTCACTATGAAGAGTTGCATTGTAATTATTTTGACGAATTGTATGTCATCCGAGCATTTCGTGAAAAAAGTCGAAAGATTTTTAGCTACATATTTCAAAAGGATTTTTTTTTAGCTTCACGCTGTATCCCGCACACAGCAGGGTAGGCAGAGGGAACCTAGTGTTAAGACACTCCGTTCCCCACTTTCTGCCGAATTCTGGAGGCATTGCGTGTTGAGTGGCAGAATTCAACGCCGCGCTTAACCTCGACACCAGAGCGAAGAAATGGAAATATAAATTTAAGTAAATATTTCATCTCCTCGAGTGGGGATCGAACCCACAACCAGTCGGTTTTGCAGCCACACCTCGTGCCGCTGCGCCACGACCGGCCTCAAAAGGATTTTTTTGTCTTAATTACCTGCAAATTAGCGATAAGCGATTAACTTTTAAAAATTTACCAAATTTTAAACATACGTTTCCTCCTTTCATCCTATTTGACAAAATTAACATTTTTGTCAATTATGTATTATCAATACTCACAACATGTATCGGTTGTAACTATTACACTACTAATTTCACACATTATTTATTGATAAAATTTATAAACTAAATCATACAGTAGAACTTATATTGATATGACATTTTGCCATGTTGCTATGACGACTGTATTCGGACTGATTTATTGAATTAAATATAAAATAATTAATGATAAATAAAATGCCAAGTTTTGTGATTGTGGTAAGCACAATTTCATATTATTTTATTCTTATTCACTTATTTTTTAATCGTTTAAAAAACAATCATATTCAAATTTATGAGTCAGCGATAAATCGTTATGTAGTCTTTTTCATGTCTACTCTAAAAGATTTTATAAAAATAATATTTAATTATAATAACAACAACACCAAAAATCTTTGTATCTAAAGAATTGTTTCTGAAATTTAACCTTATGACAATGATATAAAATGTTACACAGTGAATTACAATACACACGTGTAATATTAAGAATAGTTGATTTATACAAAAACAGGTATATTTGTAGACTAAGAAACTGTCCTGCATAAAGAAACAATAAGAAAATAAAAACTATTTTATAAAATACAATTTTCCTTATAAGAGTGCGCGAGCCGCGATACTCGTTGAAATCTTATTATCCAGCCGGTAGGCTTTTCTCTAGCTTTAGTTTATGAGGATCTTTCCTTATTTGTTTATGATAATCTCTGTGACTAATCTTATTTTTGTACACAGTGTTATTATTATATAAATTTTTAAATCGTATCAAGTGCCTTGATATGGTGTCATATCAAATATTATAGTCATCGTCTTTCATTTCCTTATATCTAGACTAACTTGATTTCCCGATTCACAAGTTTTAATTTGCTATTGTTGTAATTGCATGTATTTATAATAATATAATTTGAGACATAAGACTTAAGACAAAGTAAACAATTTTTATTTTAAAAAACTACACCACCTTAAAATAATATATTAAAAAAAATATATATTTTTCAGTGCGTGTTTTGTTCTCCGTTTCTTTAAATAAAAAAAATAAATTTTACAATACAATATAATAGCATTAAGTATAAAATAATACCTGCGATCTAAGATTGGCAGGCGGTGCGGTGCGTCCGCGCGGCGCCGCGTCGCCGTCACGCCGAGACTCCATGTAGCCTATGTGTTGTATGAAAAATTCGGTTTTAGCACCAGGAAACCCCATCAAAATATGACCAATTATTCATTTGGTTGTATTATAGTTTGTATTATCTTGTATAATTATAGAACATTTAGTTTTTTTTGTGGTTTTTATATTAGAATTGAAATAAAGTTTGTTGTTTCACGACTGAAGAAGACATCTAAATAATATATATAGATATTTTTTATTGCATATTGTAAAATTAATTTTAAAATTAAATAATTTTTAAGCAGTTGTGGTATATGTCATTTTATATGATAATGTGTCGGGGAAAAGTTTCATGTTCTTAAAAAATTGAAATAAATATAAAATTATGATATATTTTTTCAAATGAACGAAAACGATAAATACAAATAAATTATATGTAAATAAGCTCTCAGGAGAGATATTATACAAACTATATAAGAAATGTGAAGATATTTGGAAATTAAATTAAATTAAAACAGCTTCGTACGCGCTTGCGTGTTGAGTGGCTGAACTCAACGCAGCGCTTTGCCAGACCAGAACCAGAGCGAAGAAATGGAAATATAAATTTAAGTAAATATTTCATCTCCTCGAGTGGGGATCGAACCCACAACCAGTCGGTTTTTTCGGACGGCCTCAAACTGCAAAGCTGCTTTTAAATTTATCAATAATATTTATAAATATTAGAAAAATATAAAATTATGTTGTTTATGTTTTCAGTTTGTTAATCATAATTCAAATTACATCAGAAACAGCTTCACGATTTTACCGCACAGCAGGAGACAGAAGGAAGATGATAGAGTTCATTTTGATACTTCGTTCCCCACGCGCCGCCTGAGTTTCGTGACATAGCGTGTTAAATGGCGGAACTCAACGCCACGCCCTGAGTGCCATATGAGAATAATTTTAATATATAAAATAATGGAACAATTGTAACGCAACATAAACACATACACAATGAGCACTGCGAGTATAATGTAGAACTACCTGCGATCTCAGATTGGCAGGCGGTGCGTCGGCGCGGCGCCGCGTCGCGTCGCCAGGCGTCCGGTCGCCTCAAATTCACTATTTCATCAACTGGACAACTGATATTTACTAATATATGTATGTATGTCATATATTGTATATTTATTATATGCTTTTATTTGTATGTAAAAATATTATTCCTTTTAAGTTGATGGATAGTTGTAATGGTGCGTTTACGGGATGCATTTTGCTTATAGCATCGTTTGTGTTTAAAATGCTTTGTTACCAGGTAAATCTGGTAAAAGTATTTTAAAACAATAAATTAATATTTTAATTTAATATGTATATATAAGGATATATACTTTTTAATTATTATTAATAAACAATAGTTTAGAAGTGCTTCCACATCTTGGACACAATGTAAAAGAACGGAGAGACAATTTCTTTTCTTTTATAAAATAAATCACAGATTATGTTAAATAGATCCATCTTAACTTGTACTTCTGTATTTTTACATCCATTTTTTTAACTATGGTATTCCATACGTAAAACTCATCAATATTACAAAATAAATCGATTAGGGCAAAAAGTACAGAAAAATAAGACAAGGCGTCGATATGCATCCGACATAGCGCCGCCGGCATGACAAATTATCATCCCTTCATGTAAACAAACTCGGACTTCACCCTCGAACCACTTTGAACCCCATGTAAATTAATCTTAAAACTACACTCATAAAAATATGTTACGGTCTTTGATTCTATATGAATTGGTACTGTACAGTTTTTGAAAAAACATTTTTGTTCTGTCGATACAGTTTTTTTTATTGTTACTATTTTTTATATAGGATCCATTAAGGTCAAATATCGAAGCAAACACAAAAAAAAACGAACTTGTCATAATTGTTATGTAATTTAAGAATACAATTTTTTAGAAATCATATAAAAAATAAAATAACGGTATTTAAACTGATACATTTTAAAAAAATATGTGGAATGACAGTATAAAAATGTTTAAAAAAAAAAAAATATTATGTTTATGCAAAATGTTTTTTCATGCTAAATGCAGATGTTACGTTGAAATATGTTCAATGCACAGGCGTCTCTAGCATTTTGATAATGATAGAGATAAAGAGAGGACGTAGGTACATATTATACCGATTCAGAGTTATTGTGTGTTTAATAAACGCTTTCGTAATGGGATGGGATGTTGATGGGATAATAGTAATTAGTAATTACCATCAGATTTGGTAAGACCATTTAAACTTAAAGTTAAACCATTTTAAACTTATATATTTTTTTATCTCTATCATTTACAGCTTCCAACATAGTTCTTGGTTCTTTTTGTATTGCCAACTAGATGGGTGATGCTGATTGCTACCTGATGAGACATTAGATATTGGTAGCAACCATCAGGTTAGACTGTGCATACTACAATTTCAGACTTATAAAATAAAAAAATATATGTGTATTAATTGGTTCTAGCGTAGGGATATTTGAATGATGATGATGATAATTATAAGGATAATTAGTCCTACTGACTGTTATACAGTGCCAATAGATTAGCAGAAAATGAAAGACTAAACACAGAATAATTTTTATGCAAATTCACTCTAGAAAAGAATATAATACATTTTAATTATATCGTTATTATAGATTTCTCCAAATATGTTTAATCTGGAAATTGGAATTCAGGTAAAAATTGCGAAACAGCTAATAATATTTTTATAATAAATATACATTTATAATATTTTCAATAAATATATTTATAATATTTCCCTGTACACGGATATTTTATTCAAATACACCGTTTGATTGATGCGCGTCGGATACAGCTCGAGTCGAATCTATCGTCAGGTAAATCATTTATCATTTACCCTGAATTATTCATGTTGTTTTGTTTTAGATTTGTTTCACTAAATTACGTTAGAGGGCGAACGGAATAATAATGATGTGTATTTTTTTCATTTATTACCGTCTAGCCTCGGTGTTGCCTGCTTCCGTAAGAATTTTATAGTCAAGGTGCATTCAAATTTTATGAGGACTTTGTGACGCAGAGGGACTGTAAATGTGACGGTTGTAGGTTCGATTTCCATCAACAGAGTGTTCAGTGAATAACAGTGTCTTGATACTAAGTTTTTTCTGCCTACTATTTTCAGTTTCTTTAGCTTACTAATGGGTATCAATAAGTGTTATTGACATTCTTGTTATAGTTATTTTAATGAAGTGCAAATTTTTCGTTAAAATATCCTTCTTGAATTCATATTGTATAACTTTAAATTTTATTTTTATATTTTCGCATGTAGCAGAAACAGAAAGAACCTAGTGTCAATACACTCCTTTCTTGAGTTTTCTCTCATTTTTTATTTCGTAGGGGAATTTAACATCGCACAAAAATTTTACTAATATTTTTATCTTCATAGCTAAATCTCTGTATTGTATTTATATTTTACGAGAAAACTTTCAAAGTATGTTTCTTTGTCATTAAGTTGTTAAATATTTACAACCGGTTATATTTTGAAAGTCAGCAAATTTTTATCAAGTGGGTCGCCAACATTATTGGAGATATCATTTTTTATAATATCCATTTAAATTAAAAGCTAGAATATCATAAGATATAAGCTTGTATTAATAATAAAAAAGATTTAAAATAGTAAAGTCGAAGAAAAATGTAGTCTTAGTACAAATAACATTGCCTCAGCCCGTATAAACACTCAGCACAGTAAGTAGAGAAAATCTAGTGTAAGACAGTCCGTTCTCCACGCTCAATTTCCAAGACATTTAGTGGTGGATCTAGTGCTCTTCTTACCAAAGTATCAAACATTAGCGTATCTAGAGATATTTCCTGGTACGAGCCTGGACCTTTGAACATATGTATATATGTTCATGTAAAGTGGTGCAGGAGCGCAAAGTGTAAATGTAAACGTAACTGGTTGTGGGTTCGACCCCCACTCGAGGAAATGAAATATTTGTTTAAATTTATACTTTCATATATTCGCTCTTATGTCCAGCGTGAGCGTGAGCGTGAGTTCCAACAATCAACACGTAAAGTCTCGAGAATTGGGCGGAAAATGGATAATGGAGTGTCTTAACACTAGGTTCTCTCTGCCTACCCTGCTGTGTGCGGGATACAACGTGAAGCTGATTTTGTTTTTATTTTTTTTAGCTTCACGCTGTATCCCGCATTTATATATTGAAAATTAAAGTTCCAGCCAATTTAATAAAACAGCAATTTTACACAAACAAGATATTTAAAAATTATATTATTATTATTATTTTATTTTTATTTATTTTATTTTTATGGTAAAAAATTGTATTGGTTTCATTTACATGAATGCCTCCAATAAATATTTCAAATGTATTCGACGTAAAAGAGACACCCATCAGTTACAATTTTATTTTATGTATACATTAGAAAAGAAGTAATTAAATATATATTTATATCAAATATTTGAATCGTCTCCACTATATCGCTTTGAACTTAAAAAGTTAAAACACTTTAAAAGAATAATTAATCAACCATGAAAATAAAAAGAGATGGTAAACGATACAACTGTTTACATCTTAAGCGACGCGCATTTGCTACTTGTCCATCCATAATAAACACAAATTAAACTTTATTCACCTATAATAAAGCAGACATTTATTTATATTCACTAATTCTAATTATTAAATAAAAACTAAATTATTCTTTATATGCTTCCGATAGAGTTTATTTTTTATTGAATCTGTGGAAATTCGCGGGAGACGAAGACAGCGCCACCGTGACGACAACGTTTGGCGCCAAATTCAGGCGCCATCTTGCTTCATCCACATGATGGCCGACAATAAAACAATTTTGGTACGTTCTTCTAATAACTGATATGTAAAAAATATCAATATTAATGTAATTGTAATTATTTTAAGTTTGATTTTAGTGTAAGTTTGTCTAATTAATATACTTTTAATTTTTAGGTACAAATGCAGTATGCTATGCTTCATCTTGTACTGCTTAACTTATATTTTTTTCATAAGATTCAATATTTTAATTTCATATTTTTAACTTAATTTTAAGATATGAGCAATCAGCTGATCATTAAAAATAAAAATATTGGAGCTAGTCGTGTCTCAAGCGTTTGTGTAAACTCGACAGGTTGTGGGTTTGATTGTCACTTGAGGAAATGAAATATTTAATATTTTGAATTCCCTCGCTCTGATAACGAGACAAAGTGCGTCGTTGAATTCCGCCACTTCCAACACAACACAACACAATGTTTTTAGAATTCGGCGGAAATTAGGAGACGAAAGCGTCTTAATAAGGACGATAAAATAAATAATTTTAATAATAGGTTCCCTGGTTTCCCCTAAACTTTTTTTAACGTAAGGAAATTTCCTGTTACAGATACCCGCCCGAGTGCGGACTCAAAGGGGTTATGTGGGGCTCGCGGACTGGTGGATGTAGGCCGTCCGAATACCCATTAAAACCTCATGGTGCTTTCCTCGACCACCACTGCCCACGAGGCACAGGGACTAAAAATTTTCCCTTACCTAACCTACTCTGCTATGTGGTTGCATACCCTCACGTGAAGAAATAAAATTGTATAATAAAGGTAATAACTTTAAGTAAATAACTACCAAAAATCAAAATATCGAACCATTTTATATCAATTACAGCAATACCTGGGATCTGAATTACATGATTATTCATTTAATCAACAGAATTGACTAACAACTATAATGATTTCTAATATGTTTTTTTAAAAAAACAAAAGTCTCAATGACCAAATGATAATTGATATTTACAAGCAAACAAACAAATGTTTGTTTGCTTGTTTGTTGACAGAAAATGCTTGTTATGTTGATCAACTTTTGACTAAGACGCTATATTCATATCTCTTAGAGATTGGACGGGCTGCTAGGGTTCCACGTCAGGTACCAAGATTTTCAAAATATACTGTAGCCTATATGTTTCCTAGATTTAATAGCTATACAACAAAAAAAGTTTCATTCAAATCTCTCCGGTAGTTTCGGAGATTAGCGCGTATAAACAGACAAACATATTTTTTTGTATTTCGGTTCTATTACATTTCCTAAAACTCAATGATTTTGTAAATATATTCAATGTATAGACGCGCAATTTTTACTATTTTATTATATGTATAGATAAAGATAGATAAATAACGCTGTGAAGCAGGGTGACCCGTTATCTCTGAAATTGTTCACAAATATTCTAGACGAAATATTTCGGAATCTAGCGGCCAGCTGTGAGGAAGAGTATTAGGTATATATATTGTCGTTTGTGAGAAAAGGTTGACAAACCTTTGATTCGTTGATGATATAATCCTTTTCTCCCCATCCGCGTGAGACGACCTAAGTATAGCCAGCCTTTAGGTCGGACTAAAAACTAATATGTCAAGTAGGTTCAGAGGAAATGCAATATGTCCAAGAATATATTATCTGTGTCAAATAGTGGGCTTTCAATGCCGACAAGATAAAAAAGTCGAAAGACGAATAGAAAATGCCTGGAGGAGCTATTGGTCTGTGGGTGACCTCGTGAAAGGAGAAAGACGACTGATCGACATGTGCATTTTCCCAGTGCTCACATATGGTGCCCAGACATGGTCTTTGACAAATTCACAGAAGTCCGCCCTTATGGTTTGCCATCGTGCGATGGAGCGCAGTATTTTAGGTGTCAAAGTAATAGATAAAATCCAAAACACGAAATGCGCTCTCTCTATTTAAATTCAAATTAATAAAAATTCAATTCAAATTCAAACAAAAAAATAAAAAAAATATCTTATTATTCCCATCAGTAGTCCATTTCAGGCGCGCTCACTCTCACTCCGGAAGTGGCAATAGACAAGATCAATATATCCCCTAATTTATATCAGTATCTGATGCCGCTGCCACGAGCCGTGCATCGCGATCACAGACACTTGCTCGGACACTTGTGTGGCCGACAACTTCTCTATGTGACACTTTTATTTAGATTTTTTTAGTTATTTCAAAATGAAACTGACTTTTATTTCTAATTATATATGTTTATACGTTATATATATAACATGGGTATGTTTTTAAAATTTAATAAGGAATTTCGCAATTAGTTGCTAATATTTCATTTAGTCACTAACTAATAACACACTACTAAAATATTAAAAATCGATTTGATCGTATCTTATACTATCGTTGTGTATATTAAATCAATCTTATGTATAGATCCAAAATTATACTTTAAATATCATAAATATACTTTTTTTAAATAAATCTTAATGATTATTATTTTTCTATTATAGGTTCACGCTATTTAGGAGAACCTTGTGTTAAGACACTCCTTTCCCCACAGTAGAAGCGGGAAAGAACAATTATTTATATTACAACTTATTCTATTAAACTACTTTTATAAAGTAACACTTCGTCCCACTAAAGACAAATAACCATAACTTAAAACTTAACAAATTCTATAGAAAAATCTAGTCCAAATAGTAAACGTTTTACAACAAAAATTTCAAATAAAGCATAAGCTTAAATAATGTTATACCCCGCTGGTTCAGTGGCCGCGTCGCGTCGCGGCGTAGCGGCGGGTACACGCGGCGCCGGCGCGACGTTACAGATATAAGTTCATCATTTTTTTTAAACTATTAGTATTATATATTTTAATGTATTATTTTCATTATAATGAAGCCGTTATGTTGTGGTGCAAATGGATAGCGTATGCCTGTTAACGCAATGGCTGTAGGTTTGATATATACTCGAGGGAATTGATTGTTTCTTTTTTTACTTGCTTTGCTTGATTAAGGAAAAAATGGGGAGTCGGAGTGTCTTGATATTATTTTGTTGTTATACATATGATTTATATTCTTAATATGGCAAAAAGAAAAAGTTGTAGTGTTTTTTCTTTTCGTCTACTAGTCTTTTTATTTTTTTTATATTTGTTGTTGTTATGACGGGTGAGATCTTTGCCCTAAAGATTAATTTGTGGCCCACATGTTATTAAATAACCCCATAAGTTGTGGGATTATCAGATTAATATAAGTTATATTTCATTAAAATAACAATAAGACTTAATAAATAGAAAAGAACTTAATAAAAAGAAATAAAAATAACTTGTATTTTGTGTGTACCTACTTGATTTATTAAGTATTCAATGAGAGTAAAAGTTCTTTTAGAAAAACAAAACCAAACCTTGTGCCTATATATATTGTAAAATATAAAAAAAAATAAAAGACGTCAAATCATAAATTTTTATCTGTATCAAATTAATGAATATACAAGAATAAAAACAAAAAAAATCTCATACAATCTGTTTTGTTTTTCTCAGTTGAAATATTCTTTATTGTATACCAAACTTACTAAACTACTAATTCTATACAACAATATATTCTATTCAACTTTGAAATGACAGAAAATAATAAAAGGTAGGTACTTATATCATTTATTTGTTTTGTCCAACAGTCTATACATATAATGTTAATAATGTGTGGGCAATTGACTCGCTCTGCCCGCCGGCGCCTCTCGCGCGTCGCCGTCTGTCCTGACTCCTGACTCCTGAGAGTTGCGAGTTGTGAGTCGCTGTTTAATTAAATAACTTTATTATATTTTCTTTGGAGCTCATATTAATGTTTACTTATTAATATTTAGATAATGTTATTGTTATATATTGATAATTTGTGTATGTGTATTTTGTTTAAATGGCTGTGTGTTCGATTTCCACGAAGGCTATAAATTATTTTTATTTCCCCTTTCTGGTGAAGCGCGGCGTTATGCTGCAACTCAAAGCGCAATGTCTCGAAAATAGAACATCGGGTGGAGAATGGAGTGTCTCGGGCTTACCCGCTGTGTCACAATGGCTTAATTAATATTACAAAAAAATGAGCAACCTACTTTTTTATTATCATCAATTTAAATATTCTAAATTAACCATGGTACAGTATCTCAAAAAACTCTAAAGCGACACTATGAAAAAAACATCATCAATCAATTAGCTACAATAGTAGATTGAACCTGTGACATCCGTCAAAATAGACAGGGCACAAATACCAACCTCCACATTAAGAACAATGAATATGATTGAGAAAGAATAGTACAGTAGTAAAATTATAGTAAACAAGTGTGAGCGTCAGGGCGGCGCGGCGGCGGGCGGGCGACGGGCGGGCGGCGGACACGTGTCTCGGAGATGTTATCATTTAGAGACTATATTTTATTAAGTATATAGGTTTTACACTCCAAATTTATACTATTATACATCAAATTCACAATTTCACATATCAAATTCATCCTTTTACACACCACATTGTGTGTTTTTCTCTTATTCATACTTATATACTTTAAATGTGTAGCTTTACTCCTCAAAGTAATCCAAATTTTAATATTTGCTACATTTTAAAACCTGTATTCATTAATGTTAATATTTTAAACGGCTATTGTGTGTAAATTAAATTTTTTTTTTGGGAATATTGGTGCTTAAATGGTTTTTCTGAGGGCGTCATGGGGCAGTGGCACAACGTCTCATTGTAAAAGCGAACATTTATGGTTCGATCATCATTCGGAGGTAAGAATTATTTTCATTTCATGACTTTGGTAACAAGACTAAAGCTTGAGCTTGAGCTCCGTCACCAAACAAGCATTGTTTGGGCGGTACTTGGGGAATGGAGTGTATTAACAATTAAGTTCCCCTCTGCCAACTCTGCTATATGTGAGATTCTGTGTAAAGGTAGATCAGGTAAGCATGGGTAAAACTTATAAAAAGTGATTTTTAAATATTGTTAATAAAAATAATTAGTTAGGTTTATTTTTACTTTCTTAAATATTATAATTATTGACGCTATTGATGACGGGACAGCTCCTGACTGCAAAGGTTGTTGGCTTTAATCATTATTTCGACAAACGATATTTTTTTTATTTCTTTATTAAGTAATGGAGTGTCTTATAGCTTCACGGTGTATCCTGCACATAGCAGAATAGGCAAAGGGAAGCTACGAGTCTAGTGTTAAGATACTCTATTTCCACTTAAAAAACCCATTCTCCAACGCATTCTTGAGTCATTGTGTGTTGAGTGGCGAAAATCAACGCTGCGCTTTGCCTCGTTACTAGAACGAGGAAATGAAAATGTTAAATATTTCATTCCCCTCAGTGGAAATCAAACCGACAATCGTCACGTTTAGAGTCACACGTTGACGCCTCTGCGCCACGACAACTCAAATTTCAACTTTATATTCTCTCTGCCATATGAAGCTAAAAAACTAATACCAGGCCGTCGTAACGCAAAGGCTCAGCGTCTGATTTTAAAATCGATGGTTGTGATTTCGATTTCCACTCGTGAGAATTTTTATTTCTTCGTACTGATAAGAAGACAACGCACAGTGTTAGTTAGCTTAGCCTCATCCCGCAATATTTCGAAACTTGGGCGTTGAGTGGGGAACGGATTGTCTTAACACTTAGGTCCCTCTGCCTACCCTGCTGTATGTGGCATACCGCGTGAAGATTAAAATAAATCTTTACACTTTTTACATTTTATGGTGAAATATATGAATCTGATTCATTTTTTGTGTGACTAATAATATTGTGATGTAACTTTATGAAAAAAGGGGGAAGCGTGTTCGTTTAACTGTAACTTTTAATTTCCTTTTATGTCTTTTTTGCGTGATAAGTCGATGAGTGAGTTATTTACAATACATTTTTTACTATGGGGTTGGGCATTTTGTTAAAGATGGTGATATATTTTACGAATATATAATGCTTTTTTTACGTGCAGTAAATTAAACATTTTGTTTTTATAAAACCAAAAACTAGAAAACTGAACGAAATAAATATTTTAGAAGACTTCCATACAGCTAACTTGGGTTTTTTGCTCATTAATGGTACGGAACTTCGTGTGCGTTTTCGACTCACACTTTACCAGAAAATAGTTGTTTTAATTTTTCCGCTCTAATCTGTTTAGCTTTGCGATCTGCCACTCATCTGACACTTCGAAAAAAACATAGTGTCTGAACACTACTCTTTCCGCCAACAATAAACATGAAACTATATATTATTATTTGATTCACAACATATACATATATGCTTGCTTTTTTGACTCCAAAATATGCAACAATTTTAAACCTTGTATTTTACAGTATTTGTATCATTAAGACAGCTTAAGGCAGTGCGAATACTTCGGGGGTTCCCCATTCAAAAGTAAGTAAGTAGTGAGTCAGTCAGTACTGTCAGTCAGCTGTTGCTGTCGGGGCCTAGGGATAGGGGCTCGGAGAGACACTGGTGGCGCCTCTCTACTCGCGCCGGTGCCGCGCCGCCGCGCCCGGCCGCCGCCCGCCCCCGCCCGCCGCCGCCCGCGCCCGCCCGTGGCGCCCCGCCGTCCGGGACGAGGCGGTGGTGCAAGTACACCGGGCTTGGCTAACTTATACTTTTATTTGTAATGTAAGGGAAATGTAAGGTAAATCATTTAAATTATTCTATTTAATGTTATTTATATCAAAGAAATTTAAATTAAACATTGGATTACGCAACACAAAAAAAAACATTTTATTTCTGTGAGAATCTACATAGATAAGTAAATGATTATTATTCATAAGTTTAAAATAGCTAAAAAGAAAAATAAATACAATTATGTAAATTTGGAACTATCTTAAATAGTTTTAAAAAAATTACTCGCATCATCTGTTACGCATTATTTTTAATTTGTCTTAATATAAAAAAAAATGAGATAAACACTATAAAAATAATCAATTCTTTTTGTCTACATCACAATATATTAAAATGCGATAGAATTATTTTACAATTGACTTCTTAAATCGCGTCTCTCCCACACATTACACCTCACCGCCTCTAATGATCGCCCATGATTTATTTGGGAGCCGGTTTTTATTGCCCGATCTCAGAGATGGCGGGAAGGTGTTGCTTTGTGCACACCGGGACAGTGTCTCGAGTCTTCTATATATACACAAAATTTGCTATGATAATGATATTAGATAATAATAAATGTTATGGTAAAAACTTGTATTGAATACTGTATGATTTGACAGGATTGGAACCCATACTATACTCTACTCATTTAGAACTTGAGGTAGCAAAGTAGCGTCTGAGTTAGTAAGTTTGGAGGTGGAAGGATGTGGGTTCGATTTTCATGGGGAATAAAGATAATTATTAAGTTGTTTTCATTTCTCCTCTGGGAGACAATATCAAACGTTGAATGCCGCTCAACATTATTTTATGTTATGTTATGTCTAAAAAATTGGCCGGGCACAATAGTGTTTTTTTTATGATTCCGTGCCAATAGTAAACAATTTAGGTCCCCTTATTGCTAAATATCGACTGTCTATCTGTCACCAGGCTACCACTAATAACAAAAAGTAATAAAAAACTAAATAAAATTAGTATCAAAGTTGGCTCCTATATAAATAACACACAATTTTTTGCCGTTGCTATAGATAATAATGGCACGGAACCCTTCGTACGCGAGTCCGACTCGCGTTTACATCTCGATATGTAAAGACGTGACCTATAGTTTAAATGGTTAGTGTTTAGTTGGCATTCAAATCCAATCTAATTAACTTTTTTATGCAAAGTTGCATCGTATCTGTAATCGTCTGATTGCAACGTATAATAAAAACATTATTAAATAATAGGCTGTCGGGGCGCAGGGAGACAAGCGTGGGGCTGTAAATGCGACGGTTGTGAGTTCAATTCCCACTCGAGAGAACGAAAATATTAAATTTTCAATTTTTCGCTTTGATAACTATGCACGGCGTAGCGTTGTGTTCCGCCACACGGGACGCCTCGAGCCTCGAGAATTCAGCGGAAAGAGAAACAACGAAAGTATCCGAATGGTTTCTTAAAAAAATAATAATATTATATTTGGGTAAATCACACCGTTCATCTAAATAAGATGTGTATAGTGTAGAGATCTAATACAGACACATTTACACACGTGAACTTTATAACGCATTGCGGCGCCTCTCCATTTGCCAATCGTCACTCGTTCTCATTAAAACTTATAACTAATGAGCAGAGAGGAATTAGTGGTCACAAGCAGTCTTACAGGAGCCGGGAAACGAGAACAAATGAAACTTATTTACAAATATTGCGTATTGTGCCACATTTCATTAATTTCAATGATTTTTATTTGTTAAAGGAAACAGTGCACCATATTAAACAGCTTTTGCTAGTTTACTTTCTATTGTTTAATTAATTGTATTAATATGAAAAGAATCGTTTTTCATTAGCTCTTATTTTTCTTTTAATTTCTAAAAAACCTACATTTAAAACAGTTTAAATTTTATAATGTTAATTTTGATTTACATCAATTTTATGTAAGTTTGTACAAGCCAGAAAAGATATCACATGTCTAAATAAGGCTTTTACTTATGTATTTTAATAATAAATGCTAAAAAAGTAAATAAAATTGAACCTTCACCTTCTCAGTCACCTAAACACCAAACTATATCACCAAACAGCAAACAAAAATAAAAAAACCAAATACCATTAAAACTATTTATTAATTAAAACATAATCCAAGTTTATTACTTATATTAACTTAAATGGTCACATTACGTTAAACAAAATACGGTATTAGCATTTGAATACAACAAAAAAAATCTTATATTTCTCATATAAAAACCTAGAATGGAGTCTTATAACACGAAGCCACCCGCCGTCCCTGCTATATGCGGGATACAGCGTGATAGAAAAATCAAACATTATATTAGCAATTTATTAAGAAAATATTACTGAAGATGATGGTTAATTATTATAAACCGTTGAGTTAATTTTTAATACAAACTAAAAAAAGATATTAAGATTACTTTGCAAAATAAATTCCATTACATTATACACAACATAAACTATAATTTTTTTAATTAATTTATAAGTTTTTATTATGTAAGCTTATTTTATTAGAAATTATACCATTTCTCATAAAACCCTTTAGATAATAATGATGATCAAATAAAAATGCCTTTTTGAGATATTCTATTACAATATTATACAAAAAAGTTAAAATACATTCTAAGCACACAATTCTATGAAACAAAAGAAAAAAACAAGTGACGCGTTAGTTAAGCTACTGATGTAACTCGTCGGAACTCAAAAGAACTTTTAATACCAAAAAACAAAACATATTTACTCCCAGAGTGGGAATCAAACCCACAACCACCGCGTCAAAGTCATTAAATATAAGAAAAGAAAGAAAAAAGTATCATAACTATTAACTACAATATTATATCTATTCCAATGCAACTCCATAAATTTCACCATTTAATATTATGGAGAAAAATATATTTTTTTTATTAGCTTTTTTTTGAAAGTCAACTTAAGACTCTATATTAGTAATACATAATTGTATTACACTAAACATGGGAGAGAGAAGAAAGAAAATCTATTATGTTTTTTAAACAAATAATAAATTAATATATCGTCATTTTATTCAATGAGATATTTTATAAGAATATTTATAAATACAAAAATATACAATTAAACAATATCAAAGAAAAAAACAGTGTCACTACACTTTTAGAATTGTTATATCTCAGAAGAGTCGTGGCCGCCTTGAGGTTAGCTGTAGGTGGCTGTGCAGATTTTTATTATTTAATTTCAATAGACCCAAGGTTTATTAAGCCTTTGTTTAGCCAATTTACTGAACAAAATAGACAGATGCAGCATATTCATGACATAATTTAATATGTATGTACATATATGTGAAGATACCAATAATATTACTAAAGAAAATGGCATTTTGAATAATAAAAACAAAAATATTCTCTCTTTCTTTCTCCTTCTTTCACTTTATTGGTTTGAATTAATTAGACGAAGATGATCGTCGGTTGCGTCTTGACCGAGGACTGCGGGAGCGACGAGACCTGGCGCCTCTGTAATATATAGATAAATAATAAAACAGAGACGAATGTTCAATTTTATTGTACAAACTTATATTATGCAATAAAATTTAGCTTTGACTTATTTTAGGGTTCCGTACTTTTTAAGGAAAAATGAAAACCTTATTAGATCACTCTGTGGTCCATCTTTTTGTCTGTCTATCAAGAACCTTTCTTTATCTCAGAAAAGCTTGAAGATATCGAGTTGAAATTCAAACCATATACTCAGATCTACGGCCCCATGATTTCCTGATCAAAAATATATTTCTATATTTACTTATATAAAAGATATGGCATTCGACACTATAAAGGGAATTAAAATTCCGGGTGACATAGAATTATGAAATGTGGCAGCTAGCATCTACAGGTAGTACTATTTCAGGAAAAAAATAGAAAACTATACATTTGTCATTAAATCCTAAAAAATAATAGACTTAAAAGGGCTCTGGGTAAGCTAAGCTTGAATTTAAAAAAAACTCGATATCTCCAATTATTGTACGGAACCCTAGGTTTTGCCCGGATTTTTTTCTATTTGTTTTGTTTATAAAACAATTGCTTGATAAAATGTTATATGTTACAGATTATAATGTACTTTACATTAAAACTAATCCTAATAATGAGGCCAGTCGTAGCGCAGCGGCACGAAGTGTGACTGTAAAATGGACTGGTTGTGGGTTCGATCCCCACTCGAGGAGATGAAATATTTACTGAAATTTATTTCCATTTCTTCGCCCTGGTGTCAAGGCTAAGCGCGACGTTGAGTTCTGCCACTTAACACGCAATGCCTCCAGAATTGGGCAGAAAGTGGGTAACGGGGTGTCTTAACACTAGGTTCCCTCTGCCTACCCTGCTGTGTGCAGGATACAGCGTGAAGCTGATTTATTTTATTTATTTAAAACTAATATAAAAGCTAAGATATAAGATTAGATTAACCTAGTGTTAATCTTATCTAAAAAGTGTATAAAAATGACCTGGTCGGTTTCTTCTTTCCTAAGTGTGGATTAAAACTTTAAAATAGGTTAAAAACTAATATAATTTCTTATACAAACCTGCTATAGCTCCTGTCTCGTCTGTCCGCGGAGCGTCTCCGCCGCGGGCCTCCGCCGGAGTCCGACGAGTCGCTCGACGAATGTCTTCTTTTCTTACCCTCTACAATATAACATTTAGAATAATTATTGAAATTTTGTATAATTTATACTAATATTATACAGCTGATTATTGTTTAGTTGAACACACTTATCCCAGGAATTACTAGAGCAAATTGAATAAATATCGACGAGTATAAGTTCAGGCTATTGTCTTTAAAAAGATTTAAAATTAGATTAACCTAGTGTTAAGATGTTCTATCTCCGAGTTCTGGAGGCATTGTGTGTCGAGTGAACTTAGCTTTCGCTTTGCCTCGACACCAGAGCGATGAGCGACGAAATGGAAATATAAGTTTAAATGAATATTTCATTTCCGAATTTCTCGAGTGGGGATCGAACCCACAACCAGCTAATAGCTTTTAATGTGGGTTGAAAAAGCAAATATATAAAATACATAATGAAAATAGTGGTCAAAACAAGGTACCGCATATTGGTTTTGTATCCTCAAGAAACAAAATAGGCAAGCGCTACTAAATTTACCTTTATTCTCCCTCTCCTTCTGCCTCGACTTAATTAACCGGACTATTTCCATCAATTCTTTTCGAGCTTCGTTCCTCTCTTCCTCCTGAAAATGAAAGTATATCAGATTATTATTATTATGATGTTCGAAGACATGCGTTGCGCAGATAACCTTACATCGCAACAAAAACTATATACAAAATATCTTAAAAATATTATAAAATAATATTTAGCACACCTTTTTAATTTCACCCTCCTTCTCTGGACTTTTACGTTCAGTTTTGTCATCACGACCGGGACTCCTGCTCCTGTTGTAAAAAAACATAAGGTAATTCTGCCTATTTTTGACACTCCACCAATTATAGAAACAGCTACGTGTAATGTAAAAAACAAAAGTAACAATCATCGACTTTAACAACAAAAAATATAGATTTGTCTATGGTTATTTTTTGCAAATGGCAATATTTGGTCGACTTGATGAAATTGAAGAAAAATACATTTTATTTATATTTACAATAATCTAATATAATATCTGTTTTCAACCAAAATTATGTAAAAAAATATTCCTCCTTAACCTTTTACTATTATCTCCTTTTAAAAAGGGTTACAATTTGCTGTAGACAATATTTTTATTATAGATGTCGCTTAGTGCCAATAATTGGACGTTTCCCTAATACGAAAAAAAAACAAGCCGTGTGACTGTCGTGGAGTAAAGTAATTGTGTTGTGTGGCGGAACTTAACGCCACGCTTTGCCTTTTTACCGGAGAGAGGAAATATATGTCAAATATTGCATTGCCCTGAGCGGGACTTGGACCTACAACTGTTGCTTTTACACTAGCACGCTTGTCCCTGCTCCTCGGCGGCTATACTCTCTATACTCTACTATAAAAACATTACCCATCAATAATATTTCTTAATAGAACTTTAATATTTTATATAATTCTAAAACAATACCTTTTATCCACAGTTGACGTCGATTTAATATCCTTGCTTTTATCTCTATCTCGTCTCCCATCACTAGATCTATCTCTCCTATCACGAGACTTATCTCGTTTATAGTCTCTATCTCGAGATCTATCTTGCCTATCCTCTTTATTTCGCTTATCATTTCTATCTTTATCATCCTTATTCCGTTTATCACTTCTATCTCTAGATCCATCGTGCCTATCTCGAGATCTATCGCGTCTATCTCGTGATCTATCGCGTCTATCTCGAGATCTATCGCGTCTATCGCGAGATCTATCTCTATCTCGAGATATATCTTGCGGATCCTCCTTACTCCGTACATCATTTCTATCTCTAGATCCATCATGTCTATCTCGAGATCTATCGCGTCCATCTCGAGATATATCTTGGGTGTCCTCTATATTCCGTTTATCAATCCCATCTTTAGATCTATCGTGTCTCTCTCGAGATCTGTCGCGCCTATCTCGCGATCTGTCCCTCTGATACCTTTCTCTTCTGCTATCTCTATCTCTAGATCTTTCTCTATCCCGAGAGTATCTCCTTGTATCTTTATCAGATTTATCTTTTCTAGTATCACTTTCTTTGGAAGTATCTTTCTCTACAGTATTTGCTTTATCTTCCTTTTCCTTAGATTTATTACGTTTTTCTTCTCTTACTGGCGATCTATCTTTATCTAGTATATTTTTTTCATCGTGTTCTTTGGATTTTTCACGTTCTTTTCTATCATCGGTCTCCCTAGGTCGATCCGTTTCAGATATTTTCCTTTCTTTAAACTCATTTGATCTATCAACAGATCTCTCGTTTGTTTCCTTAGATCTTTCATTCCTCTCTCTCATGTCTCTGCGATCTTTATCTGTTTCAATGTTATCTTTATCTTGATAACGTTTTGTGTCTTTATCATGTTCAATATTCTTATTTTTATCATCTTTTTCGGAATATCTGCGTTCTCTTTCGTTTCTGTATTTATCGCGGAACTCTTTTTCAGTTCTTGGTCTCTCTCTGTCAAATCTGTTGGTGCGATCGTCTCGTCTATAACAATAATACATAAATGTTAAGATCCGGAATTCGGTAACAAGAATTAAAATCATGATATGTAGTTAGACAATTATGATGAAACTAGAAAATAATCAGGAAATATGTTGCTGAGTACTAAAAAGTCAACAACTTGCAAATTGTTTGGTGTTCAATTCTATAACCCACAAAACTTAACACGAACTTGTTTCGACACGTAACTTGAAAAAAACCTTTTGTATATACAACCTACCTCAAATTCTTCTCCTTATTTTTGGTAAACTGACTCCTCAATAAGACAAAAGGATCGTATTCCTTGTCACCGCGCGGGGCGGGCTCCTCGTGGGACACCGTCGTGATGGCTGATGATAACTTCGGTTGTATATAGTTTACTGTTGATTGTATGACTTCTTTGCGTTTCTCGTCTCTTTTTTCCCTAAGGTCACTGAAATTAATGAAAGATCATTTTAATTTCCATTATTACTTTTTAGTTTATGTAAAAATAGCCTAACTCAGAAAAATATATTATTATCACATAAATTCATATTTTTTTACAAATAATCGTATTACATTACTACTCATAGATACCAAACCCACAACCATTGTATCAGTAATATATATTTTTAACTTCAAGCTGTATCCCGTACAAAGCAGTGTAAACAGAGAAACCTAAGAACCTAATACTGCGACACTTCCGTTTCCCACTTCTGGAGGCTTTGCGTGTTGAGAGGCGGAACTCAATGCCCCAATTTTCTTGTTATCAGAGCATGGAAAATATTTAACTTTTTCTGTAGGAATCGAACCCACAAGCTGTTGTGTTCACAGTCACACGCTTGTACCCTACGTCATGACTGACCTCAATATACAGTAATATATATAATATTATATATACCGTTGGTGTTTGGGATTAACCCCGAGAGCTCTGGCCAGCATGTCCGCACGATAACTAGCGCTTGCTGGTGGGGCACGACGTTTTTGGACTTCTGTAAAAGAAAACAATATAAAAGAAAAATAATAAAACAAATTGATAAGACTCACTCTTAGATTTATATAAATATCAAGTTATAACGCTTTATTTTAATAAATAGTAAAAATACAAACTTACCGTCATGTTCCACTTCCTCCTCAAAGTCCAAAGCGTTGTAATCCACTTTCTCATGTCGGGTATCGTCTAAAACAAAATAGTTCTCATTTGGGGACTTATATTCATTTCCTCGCTCTGGTTCTCAACTCGTAAAAAAAACGTTAAAAGTCATAGCTATATCCTATTCACGGAGGTATGAGATAAAAAGTAAACAAATAAAAAAAAGGTTATTTAATAGGTCACGATTGATGGAGCTACTATAAAAAAAAATACTACTAGTAAAAAAAATATCAATGGATTTATTGATTTTATGAATAAAGCTGTTTTTATTATTATTATTATATTACTTATTATTTATGGAAGTAATATGTAGGCACAGTAAATAATATTATTGAACAATATGTATAGAACTTATTAACTAATAATCACGTTGTGTCCCGCACACAGCAGGGTAGGTAGAGGGAACCTAGTGTTAAGACACTCCGTTTCCCACTTTCTGTCGAGTTCTGGTGGCATTGCGTGTTGAGCGGCGGAAACCAAATACTGTTTATAAAACTTTTATGTAAATAAAAAGTTACATAAAAGTTTTAGAAACAGTATTTGTCTTTGTTTACATTTTGTCTCGTGCCAAAATGGACCGCAGGTAGGTATAAGCTATAACCATACACACCTAGAGTAGTGTCACATTCACCTTCTTCTTTCTCCTTCGGTCTGTCCGGAGTTCCTTCTTCACCCTCTCCTAAACATGAACGAAACATAATAAAAAGCAAATCCGATTATCCGGACCTCAGTTATACGGATTCGCGATTATCTGGACTAACAATCATTATTACAAAGTAGACATGTTTTAAAGTTTTCTAGAAATGTTTTTTCAACCAAGTGTCGTAAAACTTTGAAAATGGTATAAATATTCTAATTTTATATTAAATTCATACAAACATCAATTATTAGAGACTGTTATGTCGCAGTGAGGTAGGATCTAATTATAAACACGATGGTTGTGCGTTCAATCTCCACTCGAGTTAAATATTTAAAATATTTAAACTTTTTACATTTCTCCGCTCATCTCTCTCATCTCGATAATTGGGCGGTACGGAACGGAGTGTTTTAATACTAGATCCAATCTCTGCCTACCCTGCCGAGCTGCAAAAAACCATACATAAAGAGTCTCATATTAGTAATTGATAATTAATAGCCCCCGACACAAAAAGGTCTAAAAGGTAAAAAATTTTAATAACGCTGATTATCTTCAAACATATTTTCTTGAATCATGTCTAAGCACACTCTCGATTAAATAATCTATAAGACAAAAAAAACGGTTGGGGTATATGTCATTCTACTGTACGCCTATGTGTATATACACATCGGGGGTTTCAAAAAAATAAATAGTATTTAACATAGTTCTCTCTGCCCTCCAAATATAATAAGAGTATTACTCACTGCTGTGTTGTTGACTGGGTTGGTGACCAACGCTTCTAATTCTTGTTTCTTGTTCGTTTTGTTCACGATCCATTTGCTATGGAATTAAATAAATGATATTATAAATAGTTATATTGGCTCAGTATAAGTAAATCAAAATATATATTTTTTAAGAACAAGATGAATTTTGAAATGGGCGTTTATACGTAGGGACCATTTAATCAGTATTATCAGAATGGTAACGCAAATTCTCCAATGCCACAATAGAAATATTTTTTCTTATTTTTATAATTATATTTTCTTTATAATATTTAATTTTAATCCACAAGAGTTTTTCTGTTTAGTCATATCATTAATTTAAATTTAATTGTAATCATTTATATATTTCATGTTCATAAATTTAACTATCTATTATTTAAAAAAAATGATTAATCACGTTCCTGTAAACTTGGCTTTAAGTAATATAATAGGAATCCAATAGAAAGAAAAGATTTAGTTGTATATGTGGGTGGGATGAGGTCATTACATGTTGGGCACTCACCTCGATGTGCGCCAGCTTCACGATGCGGCGCTGCGCCTGGCGCCAGTGCGGCGGCGTGGCGGAGCGGGAACGGGAACGGGAACGCGACGGCGTGCGGTAACGCTGCAAAACGATACTACTATGTATGACAGGCTCAACAATGTGGGCCAAATTGATTAAGTGTGTGTATGTCTTGAAAACTTAAATAGATCATACTCACATTGTCACTTTTTAATTTCTATTATATCATCACAAGCTATCGATACATGTCAAACTTGTACCGTTTTTAAGTCAGTTAAAAATTTATATAACTACTTAAAAGTAAACAATATGTATATTAATAATAACCTATACTAATATTACATGACTGAAGAGATTAATTTGACAAGATTTTTAATTTGTAAACTAATATATAAACTACTGGCTCGATTTGAAAATTTATTTTTGTATTGTATAAATATAGCTCATTTCACAAAAGCATATTTTACATTTAACAAAAGAAAAAGCAACTTCTTTAATTTCAACAGAATTCCATAACCTACCCAAACTACTGCTAACCAAACTTTCATCCAAACTATTCTACCCGAAGTATATCCTTTTTAATAAAAAAAGAATAATCGAAATCAGTTGACGAGATATTGAGTTATTAATTCGTCGCGCACATACTTAATGCAAATTAAAAGATTTATGTAATTTTCTCAGAAATACCACTGTCAGAAATGGACAAAATTACTAACTTCCAAATAAAAAAAAAATCATAAAAATCAGTTCATACAGTCAAAAGTTTTGAGGTAACAATCATAGTTAAATAATACAGTTGAATTGATAATCTCCTCCTATTACAAAAGTCGGTTAAAAAAGCCGTAGGTCGTTTATTGTTTCGATGTACGTATCATACATAAGTTATTTGACGATGCGAGCAGAGTTCAGAACAAAAGCTAGTGTAGCCTAGTAGTAAAAAGGATTTTTTGAAAATAAAGACGAAATTAATATAAAAATGTTCGCATCATTATAAATAATTCACGCTGTATCCCGCACACAACAGGTTAAGAAAAGGGAACCTAGTGATAAGACACTCCGTTCCCCATTTTCCGCCGAGTTCTGGAAGCATTGCGTGTTGAGTGGCGGAACTCAACGCCGCGCTTTGCCTCGACACCAGAGCAAAGAAATAAATGTAAATATTTTATTTCCTCGAGTGGGGATTGAACCCACAACCACTCGGTTTTAAAGTGACACAGTCCACTTTGTGCTCCTGAGCCACGATCCTCCGAGGCCACGGCCTCTTATTATCTATAATTTAAAATGATTTATAGTTACAATATTAAACTTTTAAATAAATATAAACTTACAAAAACTCCACGCCCCTTTATAGATCTTCCGCTTCGCGTGTAGGAGTGACATGAATGACGTTCTCTTTCACGATACCTCACCCTAATAAAGAAAAATATTTAATTAAAAATAAATCAAATTATTTTCTTTAATAAAAAAAATATATATATTAAATAGTTACTATTAAATATTTATTAAATAGTTAAATAGTTACTAATAATAGTTTACATGTAAATACACATACAAAAGTCACTTGATTTTTAAACTTCAATTCATATAAAGTATAGAGTACTGCAAAGATTACATACATTAAAATAAGACGTTTTGTCATGGGTTGCTGTTTCTTGATATTTTTGTAATAATTCTCGTTATTCCGTTGTCACTTTCATCACAACAATAATTATAGAACAGAACAAAGAAAGCACAGACAAAAGAGGTCTCTTGAGTCTAACACTCATTTAACATATAAAAAACAAAATAAGTTTTCCCGCGTAACCCATTGCTACATTATTAAAAATAAAAATTAAAAAGCCCTATCCTCTACCTATCCCTCCTCTGATCCCTCTCCCGGTCCTGTTCCCTACCGCCCCTCATCAGGAACCTATTGGCCGGCACCTCGGGTATCTCACGGGGATCTATCTTTGATGTGGACACCAGAGGGTGTGACGGTTCAGGCTCCTCTTCTTCCGTTGAACGGGATCTGTGCCTGGAATATTGTTATTAATATTATTACAAGAATTGAAATCAAATGTTAATTTAATTACATTATATCAAGTAGTAATTAAATAGAATTATAGATAGTTAAAATCCCCCCATAAAAGAGTAAGTTTTTGAAGATGATTTTTAAACGCTGAACATATTATTTCCAGGAATCATGGCTAAGGAAACTCTCAATTAAGTCAGTTTCAAAACAAAAAAGACTTAAATCTAAATCGGTTCATAGTTCATGTGTTTGGGAAGTATGAAAGTCAAAGTCAAATAATTTTCATTCAAATTAAGTATTCAATTAAAATAGTTTCATTTAAAATATCAAACGATTTTGTACAAAATAAGAAGCTACATGTTTCATTTTTGAACGTCAAATAATTTACCAGTAGTTCACTAAAGTTAATGCCTCAGACCTGAGAAGAACCGGCGCAAGAAACGAGGCGGGACTTATTTTAAATCAATTATACAATTTTGAAAGAGATTAAGAAAGGACAGAATGCAAGATCAGTGTAAATGGCAAGATCTTAGAATAAGTGAATGAAGTGGTATATTTGGGAAGTATGTTCAGTAGAGATGGATGTGGAAAGGCGTATTGCTGCCAGTAACAGGGTTAACGGAGCCTTAGCTGCATTGATGAGACGGCGAAACGTCAGCACAGCTGCGCGTTTGGCCGTACACAATAGTGTTGGTACTGCCGTTGTTATACGGTAGCGGAACGTGGGTATTACAGAAGAATGAAAGTAAGAAAGATAAATGCCGAGGGGATGGGATCTCTTCGTAGGATATGCGGAGTCAGCTTGGCTGATCGAATCCGCTATGTAGAGATACACAGAATGGCAGGTACTCGCGAGGATGTCACAGTGAGAATGAAGAACGTGTTCAGCTGGTTTGGACACGTCGAACGAATGAGTGACGAAGGAATGACAAATAAGATTTATGGAAAAGTGAGTGGTAAAAGAGATAAAGGGTGACCTCGGTTGACCTTTGTAAACACAGTATCAACGACACTGGAGGAAGGTCACGTAAAAAGCAGGAGGACCCCACCGTACGGCATGTATGAAGAAGTTGATGACAGTGACCGAGGCGAAAGAGGTATGTAGAGACCGTAGCGTTAGGCGCCCCATTCTCTCTGATTAATCCACTAGGGACGAAGCGTAAAGTTAAGTTAAATAATACAAAAACACGTTTAAACATTTGTGACAATGATACTTTGAAACTGACTAGAGCGAGCGTTTCATTCAAAAGGCGTGTTATCATTTATATAATCATTAATTTGGTAATAACCTTTAACACACAAACGTCTTTTCACAACTCTTTTAAATTGTGATATAGAACATTCTCGAACGTTTTCTGAGATCCTGTTGTAAATACACATTGTCCTATAAAAGAATTACGGACCCGATATAACTGTGTTACAGGTGCGATAAATTTACTCTTATTTCTAGTATTGATACTATGTACACCACCAATTTTGGTAAAATCTTTAATATTTTTCTTAACGTACATAATATTTTCAATAATGTATTAAAATACAACAGTAAATATATTTAGTTCTTTAAATTTTTGCCTTAACGAATCCATAAACAGGCTTACAGATACACACTCAAACACACACACAGACAATTCAAACTTATAACATTCTTCTGTTTAAGTCGGGGCTTAATAAAACAAAGAAGCGGCAAACAACACATATAGCGGTGCAGACAAGGACATCTCGTTCCACACTTTTTATATAATTTTCAAGTCATTATGTGTTGAGTGGCGGAATTCAACGTAGCGCTTTGCCTCGACGTAACGACTAGAGCGAGGAAATAAAAATATTATATATTTCATTCTTCAGAGCGAGAATCGAAAATACAGCTGAAAGCTGAAAAAAAAGTCAAATGTTTGTTTACCTCTTCTTTTTCTTATCCTTCTTCTTCTTTTTCTCTTTCTTGTGGGACTCATCGGATTCTTCCCCACTCTCTTTCTCTTGTTCTTTGTCCTTCTTATGCTTTTTACCTATTGGATAAGTATACATAAATGAATGTAATAAAAAATGAAATAAAACAATGAATTGTAATGATAAATAATGAGTCTGAACTCACGCTCGACCCTCACGAGCTGCCCGCAGTTGGCGACGCGGACGTCCTGCAGGGGGCGCGCGTTGCGGTCCACGGGCAGCGCCTCCAGCTGCCGCACCAGCGCCGCGCCCGCCGCCACCGCGCCGAACACCACGTGCACACTGCAACGAGCCGGGCTGTAAACGGTGTTTGGTGTCCACCACCTCAACACGGGCAACTGAGTGTCTTAACACTAGGTTACCTCTGCCCACCCTGCCGTTTGCGGGATACAGCGACACGCTAAAAAAATAATAATACATAATATACATATATTTAAATATAAAACAAAGTATAATACTCACTTGTCGAGATGCGGCGCCGGCTGTGTTGTTCTACAACACACAAAAAGTACCAGAATGATAGCGCGCCGCTCGCCGCCGCGGCCGCTCTCTACGCAACCAATGCACACGTGAATATACATATGTGGCGGCAGACTTGTGTCTACCATGTACCTTTATGTAGTCATTATATAAGAAAAATGTAACCCCACGCTGTCTGTGTATGAGATAAACACTAGGAAAAACTATTATTGGGGGCATTTCACAATCTAATAAAACCTGAGCCTGTTTGTTTGTATACTTGTGCACACACAGAAACGGCTTAACCCATTTTAATACAATTTTCACATATAAAAGGAAAAACACGAACTACCTGCAATATTTAGTGTTTATTTTTTCAATTGGTTCATAATTTAAAAAACAAACGATATCAATTTACTTTTCCACGCAGTCGAAGTCCAAGCACTGCTAGCATAATATACAATAAGTATTTTTGAGAAATGATCTCTTCATGTTTCCTTAAAACAAGGTCTCACTAAGAAACCTACATTTGAGTTTTAAACTGTGAAGTCAGTGAGTAATAAAAAAAGAGCTTTCTTTATAGATGGTAAACCAATGTATAATATATTTTTTTAATTCAGGAAACAAGAACCGGAAATGTCTTTTTATATAAGAGAAGGTGAGTTTTATTTTCTAGATTGATTAAAATAATAATATGATATGTAATATACTTAATATGGCTGAAATGAGAATTAAAGTATTTTTTTCTGTTTTCTTACTTTTCCTTGGTTGATTATATTTTAATATTTTTAATAAAAAAAGGAACATCAAAATTGAACTACTCAGTAAAAAAATCACACATGACCTTATAAAAAAGCAAACATAAGTATAGAGTAGAGAACCACCTGTTTTAGAAAAAAAGTTACATATAAGAGACACTCAGTAATCTCTATAATCTTTGAAATAATCATTTGCACTTTACACCAATATATATAAATAGAAAATAAGACATAATATTAAATTAAACCTTTAAAAACAAAATATTAATGTATATGTTGGAGAAGATGCAGCGTCATGTATATTAGTAGTTATTAGAAGGCATTGTAGGAGTGAATCAGCCTAAGTCTGATTGTAAATGCAATGGTTGTAAGTTTGATTCCCATATAATATATATTTCTCCTTTCTAGCTTTATAAAGTGTACCTTTTCTAAATGATTTCTTTATTATTTATAATTTAAAGAGACAAATTAAAGTATGTATATACTTAAGGGTGAAATTATTCAGCCATTTTTTTTATCTGTGTTTAAATTTAAAATAAGCTGTGCACCCATTACTATAGTAAATTAAATTTTCTCTCCTTATTTAACATATGTAAGCATAAAAGAATATTGATATAGCTTGATAATAATCTAAGGCTTAGCTGACTAGAGGGAATGGATAGTTTTCATAAAGCGCAGGTTCAAATCTCGGTACATTAAAATTTTCATACATTTCAAAATATTTTTACAATTAACTGCTTGACACAGCTAAAAAAAAGCATAAAACATCCTTACCGTTGCATGTTGTACAACTTACATAAAGAACTGTGAACCATTCGTATCTTTGCCCCTGTTAGCCATTGACAGTAAATATGGTCTGTCATGCTTCATTTCAAATATCTCATCTGTGTAAAAAATATAAGAAATGTTATTTGATTAGCAACACTCAAATATTGCAAATGATAAATATTATAAAAAATGTAATAAATCAGCTTCACGCTGTGTCCCATACACAACATGGTAGGCAGAGGGAACCTAGTGTTAAGACACTCTGTTTCATTACCTCGAGTGGGGATCAAACCCACAACCAGTCAGTTTTACAGTTACACTTTGTGCCCCTGCACCACAACTGGCCTCAAATATTTAAGTAAATTATTCAACAGAGTGATTTCTTTTTCATATATTATTAGTATTATATATTATTATAGGCCATTGTAAAGATGATGTTTGTGAGTTAGATTTTACCTCAGGGAAAGGAAAGGGAGATATTTTCATTTCATTACTGTGGTAACATGGCTATGGGTAGCTTTGAGCATTGACACTCAACATGAAATGGTTTGAGGATTTGGTATTTGAAAGTGAGGAATGGGAATGGATTATCTCAATACTAGGTTCCCAGGTTCCACTGCCTAAACTGTTGTGAGGGATTCAGCATGAAACTAAAAAACTATATATGATGAATGAATGAAGTTAATTTGAGGCCTTCATGACAATGCAGTGTAATCGTCATTCAAGGGTATGATTTCTTCCATTTCCACCACTCAAAACTCAATGTTTTAAAAGATGGGCAGTAAGTGGACAAAGGAGTGTTTAATTGCTTCTCTCTATGTAACATGCTTACCCTGGACACAGTATGAAAGTAAAAAGAATGTAAAGTGCTGTTTGAAAAATGTAAAATTATCTGCACTTAATGAATAACAGTTTACATATATGTATAACTAGAGGGCGCGCGCGGCTTCGCCCACTTATTAGGAGTGAATTCTAAAAAAACCACAAAACACGTGTTCAATAAAATATTTTTAACAGTCTGAATTTAAATTTTTATAAAAATTGGTGGCAATTTAAAGATTTTTCCATAGCAACTTTCAACCCCTTATTTGAACCCT
The DNA here is from genome assembly GCA_013421005.1 of Heliconius erato x Heliconius himera. NCBI lineage: Eukaryota > Metazoa > Arthropoda > Insecta > Lepidoptera > Nymphalidae > Heliconius > Heliconius erato x Heliconius himera. The sequence goes on along the minus strand of JAATLQ010036184.1, from coordinate 18,010 downwards.
TAGGGGGTGAATTCTTAAAAACCATGAAACACGTGTTCAATGAAATATTTTTAAGAGTCGGAATTTCAAATTTTATAAAAATCGGTACAGATTAATTTTTTTTTTCATACAAACTTTCAACCCCTATTTCATCCCTTTAGGGTTAAAATTTTTCAAATTGCCTTCTTAGTGGATGTCCAGAATATGAAAATAAACATCTGCCCAAATTTCACGTTTCTACCATCAGCGGTTACGGCTCTGCGTGCGTCTTACCTCAGTCAGTCAGCACAAGTCCTTTTATATATATAGATTAAATTTCTCATCATTTTAACAAAAATTTACCTTCAAAAGTGCCTCCGTAGATTGATTCCCCTCCTGTTCCATTGGCATTAGTAAAATCTCCACCTTGTATCATAAAATCTTTTACTACTCGATGAAAAAGCATATCCTGTATAAACAAACATCAAAATTATTTTCTAATAATTTTAACATTATAAATCTAAAAGAACTTATGTAAATATAAAAATAAATAAATATTATTTTTATGCTGAAATAGGTTACATTAAAACTTAAATTAGTTTTTGCTAGCTTGATGGATAGTAGCAAGTAGGTAAGTATAGTAAGGTAAAAAGTAAAGAACAGTGTTAGGGCAATCTGACTCGAAATTTTCTTTATTTACAATTATATTCATTTCCTTTTAATTAATATAATAAATTAAAGGCACTCACCTTATAGGTTAAGGGTTTACCAGTAACCTTTCCGATGCCCATGTCACCAGCGCATAACGCCCGAAAGTTTTCCGCGGTCTTCGGGGCTATATCATTAAACAATTCAAACACAATGCGACCTGAGGGCAAGCCGCCAATAGTTATGTCCATGAAAACACGATCCCGTTGGGGTTTTTCGTTACCGTCCACCGTCATTTTGGAAATATTTCACTTTACCCACGTTCAATTAGATAATTTTTTTATTTATTACGCAAAATTCGATGTTTATTTTTATTTAACGTGTGGCGAAGTGACATTTACGATTATATATTATACATGGTATAATATATAGTCATAAAACGAGGATTGAAATATCATTTTATAAATGCTAAGAAGCTAAAATTTTGACTTCTAGAATATAGAAACGCGCACAGATAATAAAATGTAGGATGTCAAAAATAAAGATTATTTATGATACAGATAAAAAAATATACCGTAATATATCTACGGTACCGTAGTTACCGTTTTACATACAATCAAATCGTATGTTTAATTTCCTTTTTATATTATGTGTAACGCATTTTGTAATTTTACAGATTACATAGAAATACAAGTGTATTTCTTAAATTATGAAATAAGTAATATCATACGAATAAGTAAAAAAAGCTTCTATATTGAGGTTAACAGGCTGTACCAAGTAAAATCTATACAAAAAAAATAAAAAAGCAAAGCGAGTCAGAGACAAATGAGCAACGACGTCATGAATTGCGAAGCGTAAAGTGAATTCTTTCTATTTTCATCCAAGACAAGAATTGTAATTTATCATTAAAAGATTCTTAAACAAGTGATCGTGGTTATAGATTAATAGTTTTTCGTCATTTTGTTTATTTAAATTCCTTATATCGAAAATGTTGGGATCTGGCGACAGCAACCACATTGTTAAACTTCGAGGTTTACCTTTCTCCACGACTGTAGAAGATGTAATCGACTTTCTAAGTGGTGTTAATGTGATTAACGGAAAAGAAGGTAAGCACTAAGCATATTAATTTGGACTATTGTTTTCTGAACAACAAATATCTAAGTGGCGTCACGACGCCCATCGATTGAATTTTTTACCACATTTTGAATTATTATTAACCGGTTTTCATTACTTTAAATGAAACTACGCTAGAACTTAATGCGTTACAAGTTGAACTGTTTAGCGAAATTAAGTCAGAATGTAAGTTAACGCAATTTATTATAAAAATAATTCGCAGGCGTGCATTTAACCGAAGTTCGCCCTGGAAGGCCATCGGGAGAATGTTTTGTAGAAGTGTTGAGTCAACAAGATGTGGAGGAAGCTTTGAAAAAGGATAAAGAAAATATGGGCAAAAGATACATTGAAGGTATATAATTTGTTATGTAAGAGCTTGGTTAGCAGATAAATTATTTACCCTTATTATGTTGTATTCATATATTAACCATTGCCATTAAAAGTCAATGCAAATCTGTTCTTTGTATTAATGGACCAGAGAAATGAAAACAGTTTAAACATAATTATTGTTGCAATTACAGTCAAATGATGACCCATTGCACTGAGATTGAGTTCCACCACTCAACACACAATAGCTTAGGAAAGGAACAAAAATAGAAGTGTCTCAATTGAAATGGAGTTTCTTAACATTAAGTTCCCTGCCTATGTGCAGGATACAGTGTGAAATTAATATAAAAAAAAATATGTGTATTAACAAATTAAATTATTTATTTTAGTCTTCTCTACCGACCGTCAAGATATGGAATGGGCACTTAATGCTATGCGACAAAGTGAAAATGGCTTTGACACCATTCCCAATGTTTCTGATGATGTAGGCATTGTGAAACTGAGAGGTTTACCATTCGGCTGCTCCAAAGAAGAAATTGTGCAATTTTTTGATGGTAAGTCTTATTATATAGATATATCATTATAAATATATATTGGAAACAAATATTTTGAAAATTTTATGACTTGGGGGTGTTTAGGCATAGAAAAAATACACTTAGAACGAAATGAAATTGTATAATATTATTAAATATTAATTATAATTATTTTTTCTCAGGTTGTTGTGAATATGTATTATTGAATAATTTAGATTTGATAATTTGAAACTCATATTTATAGTTTTTTTTCATATTGTAACTCTGAAGCAATCAATCTAGGGTCAATGCAGTCCATTTACTTTTTTTTTACACAAAATTGCAAACATCATTTTAGAATAATTAATTAGATATAATTAAATATCTTAAAAATATAAATAAAATTGATTATATATTAAATTCAGGGCTTATAAAGAAAAAAAATTGTTGTGTATTTTGAGATATCAAACTTGAAATGAAAATGGTGGGGTTTTAGCCACCATTTTCATTGGGGGTAGTAAAGATAATATTTTAATTTTGCTATTGTACTGATACATACACAGACATATCATACTTATAACACTCCATATTTTTTGACAGGGGGCTAATAATACACATCCATTTTCATTGGAACTAATAAAGAATTTTATTACTTCCAAGATTTTAATTTTGCTTAATATATATGTATGATATTATTACTTACACACATACATAATATAAAGACATATTAGATATATCTTAGACCTATAACACCCCACCATTTTCGGCGAGGGGCTAATAAAGATAAGATTTTGATTTTGCAATTATACTGGGGCAGGGTTGTCGGTGGCTACCGAGGGGGTCCACTTGCTGTCGGACCACACGGGTCGTGCCTCGGGCGAGGCGTTTGTATACTTCGTTGACAAGCAGAGCGCTCAGGACGCTCTCGAGAGGGACAGGGAGAAAATAGGACACAGGTGGGGGGTTGAAATGTTATAGTTTGGGCGTTTTTGTGGGTGTAATTGTAGATTTTTTTATGCAATTTTGTTTTTGACGTGGGTTTTTTTTTATATATTTGGGGAGTTTCGGGGTTTGGGCTATGTCCAAATGATAATTGTTTTTTGTTTTTTTTTATGAGAATGGTAAAGGTTAGGTTTTATTATGATTTTCTTTTATTTATCAATATTTATAATGGTGATAGTTTTTTAAAGATTTTTTTAGTTTTCTGTTTTTATTATTTAAAGAGATGGCGAATAACAATATTGCATAATATCTACATTAAAAAAAAACGCAAAGGCCTCAGTATATTGGTGTAGTGGGTTTTATAATAGGACCCCTTTATTTTTACTGTGATTTATAGAAAGAGAAGCAACATTATGGAACAGGATAAATTTATTTTCAATATTTAGGTTTTATTTACTGAACATTTAACATCTGGGATTTTATTTAATCTGTGGTCCGACAGGAGTATTGGGCGTTGTTCTATAAATCATGGTTTTTTTAAATGTATGAACGTGTTTGTATTAGAAAAAAAAAATGGGTTAACTTAGTAAAATAAGGGCTAATAAAAAAATATATGCTGCATTTCTAGAATGCTGATTGCCATGACATTTTATGTGATGATACTATGAACAAAAATATTATTGATTATAAATATACTCAAGTGATTGTTAGATTATTTACATCATAAATTGTATCTATATTATTTGGTATTTTTAATAATAATCAGTACGAAGTATCCGACGAAAAATACACTGCCAATTTATTTTTTGTCTATGGTACTGTCTCATAATATGTCATGTGTCATCGCATTCGCGGAATGCGCGCACGTGATTGGTTGTTGAGTTGTCAAAGGTGGGAAGTCGCGGGGCGTTGGGAGAGAGCGGGAGGGCGCGGAGTGCGGAGGGGTGAAGAAACACGGGAAGACTGGTGGATTTGTCGATTTCTATCATTGTATTTTAGAAAACGTGTAAAAGTTTGGTTGTAGCGAGATTTGAAATTTGCGCCTCTGGAAAGGTTTGCTCTGAAAGAGGCGCTGGTTCGAATCGTGTGTTCAAATTTTTATAGGTTTTCTAAAAATGTTTTTATATCCTTACAGACGAAGAATTCTGTTAAATATGATATTTTTTTAAACATGTTATTGGAAATTTATTTATTAGGCAAAAGCGCGGTGTTGAGTTCCGCCATTATTCCGTTCTACGCTATGCCTCGAATTCAGCGGAAAGTGGGAAACGGAGGGCCTTAACATTAAGTGCCCTCTGCTGCACCCTGCTATATACTGGACACATAGTGAAGCTGAAAAATAAATGTTATTCAAAAAATTGGCTAAAAGTATTTTATTTTGAAATAAAGATTATTTGTAGAAACAATATTTTTGGCAACAATAATGGATTAATTTTGATTTAATTAACATCTTTCATATCCTTGTTTAGTTATTTCGAATTCAATTTGGATAATCAGTTTCGTTAAACTGGTTTTAGTAGACGTCATGTTGCAATCTATTTTTTATTTCCACAATCTTTCCAAATCGCAAAAAAAAAAAACTTTTTAATAAAAATAATACTTCTTCATTATGTTAATTTAAATTCGACTAATTCATATGAAAATATCAAAAAGTAAATTATTTCTACGACGAAACAAAACAATAATTACAATACATTCCATTACATTGCAGATATATAGAAGTGTTCCTAAGTTCAGCAGACGAGGTACGGGCTTATGGCGCCAGGATGGAGGGTGGTGGGTTTAAATCCTCCAGAGGATACAGACCGACGCCGTACGATAGGAACGATAGATTTTCACGATTTGGTGGAAGAGGCCGAGGTTCCTTTGGAAGAGGTGAATTGTATTTTTAATTACATTTGTATGTTAGTAGGTTCCATTGAATGAATTTATAAAAATTGTATCCTGCTTAGCAGAGTCGGCAGAGAGAATTTAGTGTTAAGATTTCGTTCCTCGATTTCGGCCGAATTTTTAAGACATTGCGCAGTCACAAATCATCACATGAGAGGAGATCGAACCCGTAGCTGCCGTATTAACAGTAAAGCTCTATCGCACTCCTCAATAAATATTATTAAATATTTTATTATAATTTATAAGGGACACCAACGCGAGTTCGTCCTCTCAGACTTATTGTTATATTTTAGCTAGATTATATAAAACGCTTACATAAATTGTAGTCTATGTGCTATTCTTATGTATAAGCTATATTACTGCAAAGTTTTATATATATCCGTTCAGTAGTTCTCACGTCAAAGAGGAACACACATCCATCCTCACAATTTTTTACATTTAATAATTTTATAAGTAGAATTAGTCAAAATATAAATTAAAACAATTTTTTTCCAGGTGGAAGTACGACTTACCCTCGTGGTGGGGCTCGGCGCGGTAGTTCGTGTTACTGTGTACATATGCGAGGTCTGCCCTTCAAAGCCACTCCTCAGGACATTGCATATGTAAATATCTATACAAATAATGTAAAGCTGCAGTTTGTTTGATTGTATGCGCTAACCTCAGAAACATATAGTATATATTCTTATTGTCTTCAATATGGTAATGATTGTTCGATTCTTACTAGAGAATATGATTATATTTAAATTATTTTAGTTTCTCCGCTCCAGTAGACACAATAAGGAGTCCCGAATCGTGTCAAGTTTCCAGAATTCGAACGTAAAACGCAAAAAATGTATCTGGTAATAATGTTAAACGCGGCGTTATTCCATCGCTTAACTCGCATTCATTACTTTTAAAATTGGGCGGTGCGTGACGGACGGAGTGCTTAAATATGTGCGGAATCATACATACATGTATAATCCGTATTGCCTAACAGTGCGTCAGATTAAAAAACGTCGCTGCTTTGTAATGGGTCTCATTCATTAAAAGAGATTTAAACAATAAAAAAGTTTTTTGTTCCTTAATACTGTCGACAAGTTGTGGCCGTCTTGAAGTTAGGCTTTCTAAACTTTTGCGCACTGTTCACTCGGGAAGAAAATAATCCATATTAAGAAATGATTTTTATGACATCGCAGTTATCTGCCGCCTATTTTGTTCGAGTATGCCGCGACTAGTTCTGTAGTTCTATGTATTTTTTTATCATTAAATTGCCTTTTGCCAGTTCTTCAAGCCTATACGTCCAGTGAACATCAACATATTGTATGACAATAGTGGTCGGCCATCCGGTGAAGCTGATGTGGAGTTCGAATGCCACGAGGATGCTATGAGGGTGAGAAAATGTATTTTTTTTTAATTTAGCTTCACGTTGTATCCCGCATGTAACAGGGTAAGGAGAGGGAAGCTAGTGTGAAGACACTCCATTCCCCACGCACTACTCAATTATTGATATATTGTGTTGAGTGGTGGTACTCAATTTCGCTCTTTATATTCTTAGCAGAGTCAGAAAATAAAAAAGAAATAAATAAAAATAAATAAATAAATGATGAAATTAAGTGAAATTAAATTAGTTTATGTCCCCGAGTTGGAATCGAACGCATTTCGGTTATGTTCATGTTGGTTCAATATTGTGTTTTGGATGGCGAAACTTAACACTGCTCTTTTACCAACATAAAACTAAATATAATAATTATGAACATTTATATTACTCACGAGAAGATATCAAACTCGTCTACTTAGCACAAAAAAATACATTAGCTTCACGCTGTATTCCGCACACTGCAGACTAGGCAGGTGGAACCTAGTGTTAAGACACCCCGTTCCCTACTTACAGTCCTCTACTTAATTTTTGAGGAATTGCGTGTTGAGTGGCGGGACTCTCCGCCGCGATTTGCCTCGACACCAGAGCAAAGAAATGGAAATATAAATTTAAATAAATATTTAATTTCCATTTAACCAGTCGCGTTTACAGAGTGGCAGCAAAGCAATAAACAATATTTTATTTTTACACTCATGGGATTTTGGACGGCGTTAAGCATTTGGCTAACCAAAGCGAAAATTAAAATATAATTAAAGTTATAATACATTTTCACGTGTTTTGCAATGTAAAATACATTTATATAACATACTAGCTCATACTTACAGCTTTTCGCATGGTATTTATGATAGAAATAACAAGTTATTGTGCTTCGCGCATGACACATGCAAAGTGGCCAAGGTAACTAAGGTACCCCAGCTAGTGTCATACATCAATACAATCAATACCATGATATATCTACTAATAATGGGAATTTATTTGAACGCGCTGTTCTCCAGCAGCTACTGTTCAATTCTGTAGTCAATTTATCGAGAGAGGCTTGTAGACTTTATTACTTAGCGTTAATTATATTGATGTGACCTACTGTAACCTACTAGTTATCTCGACCACTTAGAATGTGTTAGATTCAAGTCTTTATTATTTTCATTTGACCAAGCGGACGAAGCCGCAAGTAAAGGCTAGTGGACGCAAAAAATCACTAATTCTTAATGTTAGTGTCAATCAAATAAACAGTTCAGTTTTATAATATTTAATATACATTTTACAGGCTATGAGAAGAGACAAGAACAATATGGACCATCGTTACGTAGAACTATTCCTAAATTCCTCACCTGGTGGAGGCAGTGGCTTCAAATCCAACAGGAGCTTTAGAAATTATTGATTTTACACGTTTATAACAATATCTTTTTCTTATTAATGAGGGTTCAAATAAAAATGGAGAAAAAATAATAATAATTCATATAATATTGCACCCTTAGAATAAAATAAACGAATATTTTGAAAATTATTATTAATGAAAGTATGTATGTATATATATACTTAAATATATTATTCCGCACTTTGGATTTGAATCCGCGTCTCTTGGAAAACGTTCAACGTTTAGGATTGCTTGAATGGTTTCCAAGAGGATTGAAATCCTAGCAGGATGTTAAAAAAATTGTGTTTTCAAAAAAACATTTTTTTTTCGTTTAATACATTTTTATATGTAAAAAATGTTGTGCTAGCTCCCTTTTGTTCTAAAGGTGTAATACATACATATTTATTTGATTTTTATAGATGTTATACATTCATACAAAATTTTGTTTCCTGTTTCTTTGATGCCTTTTGTTTAAGTATTATTTTATGTATGTGATTTTGGTATATTTAAATGATTTTTATGTTTAAATGTCCTGTGTTTAGTTTACATAGTTTCTACGAATATATCTTTGGTAAAGATTTCAAATTCGTACGAAAATACGTTATAAAAACGATAATTTCACACTTAAAAAAATCAAATATATCCAAAAGAATTTATTTATAGTGCCGTCCTCAGTTTATATAAAATAATAACTTTTGTATATAAGTGAATTTTCATTTTATTACGCCATAAACAAAGTTAAACGCCAAATAAAAATAATAATTATATACTGCAATCCTTTTTTACTATTTTATTAATACGTAATGCATATACTTCAATTATTAGAAAAGTGTCGAATAAATACAAAAAGAATAACATTGTATAATGTTTTTTTTAATCAATTAAAAAATTATAGTGGCTTGTTTTTTTAAATAACAAAATGTCGTATAGATAATATAATAGTTTTTAATCTATGCCTTATGTTAAGACATAGTTTTGGTTGAAAAGACGTAAAGTTTTAAAGATTTTTTAATGTCATTTATATGTAGACTAGAATATAATTAACTATAGATTTTGTAATAGTTGGTACATTTAAAATTTAAGATCTGTATGTTTATATTTTTTTATTTAAAAAAAATATACTTTTTTTGACTTGTTCTTTGTAAGAAGTTAACAGCCATTTAAGTTATTTATATATGAATTTTTGTACAATTTATTTAATATAAATGAAAAAAAAAATGAAATGTCTTTATAGTATAATAATCTCAAATATCTTCCTATTTGTATTATTTTTTTAAAAATATAATAAAATATAATATTATTTTAAAAATATTTTTTTCTTTTGACTTGTGTTACTTAAAAAAAAATTAATGTCGCTGGCATAAATGTATATTTACCTCTTATACGGTATTTGGTAAAATCCTACTTTGTTTTTACCTATTATATTTTTTTAACACTAGGTCTTACTCTTTTCCTGTAATTTACTTTTCTGTAAATAAAAGGAGATAGAATTAATTAAAAAAAATAATAGGAAAAATAATTATTATGAAAAAATGGGGGTCCAAAAATTGATTTGTACAAATTTTAACAATTTTCAATCTTTTTTACTTTTCCCGCACAATCACTGCCGCCATTTTATTTGAACCACAGATTGTTAAATTTACACAGTAGATTTATTAATGTTAAATGGAATAGAATAATGAAATAAAAACTGAATTTTACAAAAGTAACTTTTGAGTTTATTTTTTTATTTTGTTTGTTTTCAAGTACTTATTGCTTACAATATTTTTTTTAATCCATTTTTTTTATTTAATTCTTTGGCGGTGATTGTAAAATAAGTTGAGAGAGAGAAATTCATTTTCTATTTATAAATATTAAATAAAATGATAAGAGACTTAGTAATTACATACTTTAAAAATATTAAAGTCGCCTTATTGCTTTACTGTATTCAATGATAATAATAAATTTGTAAAACGTTTTATATTGGAAAAAATAATTAAAGGAATTTCATTTGGTTTTTGGTGTAGGTATCATAGGAAGTCGCAGGTTCGATAACCAACATACATTGTGTTTAATTGAATTTTCTATATGATATGTATTTTAAAGTGTACGTGTTTGTGTTTAATAATTTTCTTATTAATATTTTGAGGCTATTGCGGCGTAATGGGGTAGTTTCTGACTGTAATGCGACGGTTGTGGGTTCGATTCCCACTCTTTTGGTATTCCTCACTTTGGTAGATTAGCGCGGCGTTGAGTTTCTTAACTAGTCGAAAGGAGAGGAATGGAGTATCTTAGCACTGGCCTCTTATGCCTACCTTATTAAGGGAGGAAAGGCGTGAAGCTTCTTATTCTTAGTTATATTTAACCTTTTTTTCTTTTATCTTTAGAAGTTATTCAATTAAGTTGATTTTGTTTGTATAAGGCGATTTGGTAGTATGATCAATTTTGCTAAAAACAACGAGTATTGAACTTAGTGTTGCTATCTGTTCTGTTGAATGGACTTAGATGTAGACCTTTTATATTAATAAAATATTGTAATTGTAAATTGTTTTTTATTAATTTCAAAAAAATAATCCTTTAAGCTCGTAGAAAATAATAGATGCAGTGAAAATAATTATAGTGATATATATTATCCTTTACTATAAATTATTTACTTCGTGACGGTTGTGGGTTCGATTCTCACTCAAGGGAATTATTTATTTATTTTCGTTTCCTGGTAACAAGACAAAGTTCCGGCACTCCGCACGCAATGTTTCGAAAAATCAACGGAAAGTGAGAAACTGACTGTCTTAACACTAGCTTCCTTCCATCCTTACACCCTACTGGGATATATGCGGGATACTTGTTAAGTTAAAATTATAAAATAAAGAAGAATGAAATAAAGATGAATGCTGTGGCTTAATGAAAAACATTTTTATCCTTTAAATATTCTTGGACAGTATAATAAGCTTTCCTAATAAACGTTATTTTTACGGTTTCTTTAAATTTCTGCGGAGACAAATTTAAAACACATTGCGGAATACTATTTTAGAGACATATATTTAGACCTTTAAAATTATTAATTTACTTTTTGGAGGCGATGACTAGGCGTTACAAGTTTGTCTTTGTATCCCGTACCTGTCGTATGTCTGTCTGTCTGTCACTGTTTTTTTTAATATAACATTGAATATGTCGACGGACAGACTATTACAGACGGACAACGGACAGAATATTGTAATATTTATGTATATTGCGAGGCAACTATAAGCATACCTGTATTTTTAAAAACATCACGCAGAGTATCTCGAGCTTTCAGATTATAAATAGATCTCACGGCTCTTTTTTGAAGCATAAATATGGAATTTATATCTGCGACACTACCCACTATGGGGTAGTGATTCCATAAGATATGCTATGAAAATAACTAAAAAAAACTAGTCGGGCAGTATAGATGTCCGTCATTTGTCTTGTTTTCTTACGCCAGATCGACGCCAATCTGAGTTTATCTGCAAGTGTTTCCAGGTGGAAATTCCACTGTAGTTTAGAATCTACAGTTAACCCTAACAACATTGTTGATTCTGTACCGTAAAGATATTCACCTTTAATTACAAGATTAAAATTTTGTTATATAACATTGAATCAAAAAAATTAAATCGGCTTCACGCTGTATCCCGCACACAACAGGGTAGGCAGAGGGTAGACCTAGTATTAAGACACTCCGTTCCCCACTTTCTGCCAAATTCTGGAGGCATTGCGTGTTGAGTGGCAGAACTCAACGCCGAGCTTTGCCTCGACACCAGAGCGAAAAAATGGAAATATAAATTTAAGTAAATATGTCATCTCCTCAAGTGGAGATTGAACCCACAACCAATCGGTTTTACAGTCACACTTCGTGCCGCTGCGCCATAACTGGCCTCAATATAACATTAGGTAGTGCAAATTAAATAAATTTAGTTTATTTTGCATTTTTAACTATATTTTCATCGACGTTAATAAGATTTTTAACGTCGATGAATAAACAATGCGACAATGTTTCTGGCAATCTAAAAAGGAAGTATCATCTGCGATTAGTACAATCTCACATAAATTCTTTGCATAAAAATGCTCTACATTTTTCATATAAGACAGAAATAAAAGGAAAATGGAATAGATCCTTGTGAAACGCCCATCTTTAGAGGAGATTCAGAAGACTTTATATTGTTTAAACTAACCTTGCGGATTCTTTGATATAGATACGAGGCATTGAGATCAAGAGTTGCATCTTGTAAGCCGTTGTAATATAGTTCTAATGACAAAGTTTCATGGTCTATACAAACAAAGGCTTTGGATAAATCACAAAACACTCCAATCGCATTCTATGTTCTTATTAAAGCAGACCTGAGATCGTATGTGTAGTTTTGAGTTCACATGTGTAAGTATGAGATAACATGTGTGAACGTCAGATCACACGTGTTTATGACATTACGTGTGGTGGATGTGATATCACACGTGTAAATGTGAGAACACATGTGAGAACACATGTGTAGATCAAACGCGTGGACGTGTGATTACATGTAGTGTAATCACATGTGTTGATGTGCCATCACATTAGTGGATGTGTAGACATGTAGTCACTCTCAGCAATCACATGAGTGAGTACACATGAATATACGGTCTTCGACGAGATAAATGAGGTTAAAGATATTTATTTCCATTAAAGACATAGGCCACTTACATGGAAAACATTGGTTAACAAATTTCATTTACCGTGACGCATTCGGGAACAATTATCTTACGGTTACCTTCCACTTGTTAGATGTGCTCGAGATCAATTCTGCGTGGAAGGCTGCGTGGAGGACCTCATGAGCATGCGAGGATGTCACGGTTTCTTCATTATAACGCAAATTGAGCACTTCCATCCTTCCGTGCGTGTAGTTTTTGCGTTCCACTCTACCGAGTGTCAGTCCTAGAGCAGTTATCTTTTAAAAATATCGAGGAGACTATCGGAAATATATATAAATCGGATTTTTTTTTTGAGTTCAAAGTAAGATAAATACAAAAATCCGCTGTGAAAAAATCGTTACATCGACTGAAAATCGAACCCGCAACCACGGCGGCATCAAATTTATTAAAGTATAAATTTGTTATGCAACATAAGTCATATATCATTATTAACATATGAAATTCAATGTAAACATTAAATACCTACACTGTAACTAAGTTTGAACCTGTTATCTCTTGGCTACAGTCCAAGAGTCTCTTATGATAGTTGTCCGAACATCCGAAAGCCATAACATCTATGTATATATTAAAAGTTTTGACATGGCTGAATGTGTATGACCTAATTGGCCAGAGTTGAAGATCAGATTTTTTTTATTTACCTTCTTCATTTCCGACAGACTCCCTCTGCCTGCCCTGCTACCTGCAGGGACAGCGTAAAATTATTTTTATATCTTTTTTTTGCTTCACGCTGTATCCCGCACATAACATGCAGAGGCAAGATGGGAATCTAGTGTTATGACACTTCGTTCCAATTGACACACTACCGTTTTCCACTTTTCAGCGAATTCGGGTGACACTGTGTGTTGCGTGGTGGATTTCAACGCTGCACTTTGTCACGACACCAGAGCGAAGAAATGGAAATGTTAAATATTTTATTTTGTCAAGTGTGAATCGAACCCATCCTACCCAATCAGTTGCGTTTGCAGTCGAACAGGGAGTGAAGAGATTTTAAGCCAACTATATGGTTCAATTAAACTGAACAAATTATACAATTCGGTAAGAATTCATAAAGATAATACACAAAAGTACGAAAAAATATTTTTTATAGGTATCTATAACAAAAAAATGCCCTTACAAACTTATGTTTGTAGTAATTTTCATGTAAAATCAATGCACACGTCCGCAAATTTAAAGTTGTCAATCTTTTTAAATTGTGTACCAAGTGCGTGATTGTGAAACAACGGGTAATTTACAATTAAACATTTGTCACGGAACCCTGGGAAGTTTTTTTAAGTGTCTCATCGCAGAACTAACCCCCAACAAACGCCTAATTGACTAAGGCCAGGCAAACAATATTTCAGTTTTACATTTTTACTGCACATAGCAGGATATGCGGTAGGAGAAATGAACCAGAAAAAAATCTTTCGGTGAATATTTTTTTATTTTGATAATTAAAGGAAGTCGAGGTCAGTAGTGGCGCAGGGGCACAAAATGTGACTATAAACGTGACTGGTTGTGGTTTGATCTCCACTCCAAGAAATGAAATATTTACTTAAATTTATGTTTCTATTTCTTCGCTCTGGTGTCGAGGGAGTTCGGCCACTCAACACGCAATGCTTCCAAAATTCGGCAGAAAATGAGGAACGGGGTGTCTTAACACTAGGTTCCCTCTACCTACCCTGATGTGAGCGTAAAGCTGATATAAATAACAGGTATAAAGACCTGATATAAAGACCAGGAACGTATGGCCTGGTCGGTTTCCAGGAGGCGCGGGTTCGAGTCCCGCTACGTTCAAATTTTTATACATTTTCTAAATAAGTATGAAAAAAATCATTACATAATTTATTAAATTGATCGAATGAGGCAAATGACATCTGTACTAGCTGTTACTATACCCCATCACGAGGATAAATTAAGTATTATTACGAATATATCGTTATATGTCAATGTGAAGTAAATAGGAAACGTGACGGATGTAGGTTCAATTTAATGAAAAAAAATAGCCAAGTGCGAGTTGGGGTTGTACATGAAATGTTTCATTATATATAAAAACGGCAAAAAATCACATTTATGGTATTATTTTATTCAATTTTTTAGTATTTTTAATTATAGCGGCAACAGACATCTGTGATAATTTCAACTATCACGATTCATGAGACACAGCCTAGTGACAGACGTACAAACAGACAGACAGTGAAGTGTTAGTGTTAGGGTCCCTTTTAACCCTTTGGGTATGGAAGTCTAAAAACCGGCCAAACGTGAGTCGGACACGCCCACTTCGGATTCGGTGGATTCCGTACTGATTTAAGGATTGTAAATTGATGGGAAGTATAACTTATAAAAGATCACAAATTTAAAGCATATGCCTGCAGGCATATGCACTCATTTTCTATGATTTTTTTATCTTCATGCTGTATCTCACAAATAGCACGATAGGCAGAACCTAGTATTAAGCTCCACCCTCTTCTGTTCTCCGTCAAAATATCGAGTTCTGACAGAATCGAGTTTTGAAAGAATGAGAAAATAGAAATAATTAAAAAAACTAACAAAAATCACCTTCACGCTTTATCCCGCATACAGTATGGTAGGCAGAGAGAACCTAATGTTAAGATACTCCGTTTACTACTTACCAGACGCCCAGATTTTTGCATTGATGTCATAGCAAAGAAATGAAAATATTTAAAATAATAATTAAGTCCCTCGAATGGGAATCGAACCCACAACGGTCGTGTTACATTCACACCCTTGTGCCCCTGCGCCACGTCGTACTCAAACTAATTTTAATACAACCACTCTAAAGAGTGTATATTGAACCCACAACAATCACGTTTACATTCAAACGCTGGTCCACTATACCTACGTCTTAAATTTAATGATGATCTAAAAATTATTCCGCAAAACAATGGTTACCATAGTAAGGAAAACTTTAAAAGGAGCTTAGAAAAAAAAAATTAATGTATTTTCACTAATCATTTTCCTTAGAGAGTTCCTAAAATACAGGAAGATTAAAAAACTTTACAATAATAATATGACATATATCTATAAATATAATAATAATATAATATTTTCCTTTACAGTGTTAAGTATTGTTTGTCGTTGGATTACGCAACGCAGCATTCTACTTCAAGGACACCGGTGTTTTCATTAAATCGACACTCTCGAAATTTGTATAGAGATGTAATAATAAATAAATAAATCAGCTTCACCTAGTGTTAAGACACTCCGTTCCCCACTTTCCGCCAATTTCTGAAGGCATTACGTGTTGAGTGGCAGAACTTAACGTCGTGCTTATTCTGGACACCAGAGCGAAGAAATGGAAATATAAATTTAAGTATATATTTCATCTTCTCGAGTGGGGATCGAACCCACAACCAGTCAGTTTTACAGTTACACTTTGTGCCCCTAATTTGTAGTAATAAATAGATCCCGCTCGCGGGAAATTATTTCTGTAGTCTAGTCTAGTTGAGTTCTACCATCCAACAAGCAACGCCTCTAGAATTCGACGGAAAGTGGGGAATTAAATAGGAATATGGAGTTTAAATATATTAATATATATTAACAGGTATTTAATAATATATACATTATTTTTTATGGGTGTTGTAGCGCTCTCTACTACTGTACAAAATTACTCTGTAATCTATATTGTATACATAAAACTTTTCCTTATTGAGTGACTGACAGACAACGCAACTACAAGAACAATAATAAACAATATTTTCCGTTTTACTTCACCATTTAAAAGTCATAGCAAACAAAACTGCGGTGAACAACTAGTTTCATATATTTATCGCTTCCCACTTCAGCTCTTATTCTCTACAAAAACATAGAAAAACTAGTGTTATAACACTCCGTTCTCCATGTCCCATACCGCCAATACACTAATAACCTACCATAATAAAACGTATAACCACTCAGCACTATCTACAGGAAGCTACTCTGTGTGTAATTTAGGCGTGTTGCGTCACACTGCACCGCCATCTTGCTACTTGACCTACCCTCACTGGGAAGTTTTTGACTGCATTTACACGTTTGATTACTCATTTTAATGATATTAAGTTTATTATTGTTTCAATATTACTTACCACAATTATATTGAAACAATTGTTATTAATATAGACTTTATATTGTATAGTACTTTATAATATAATAATTTTATTTGTTGAAAGTGAAAATAAAGTTATTAAGCAAAATAAACATTTTCATATTAAAAATCAATAACATTAAAGAAAAAAAACAAGTCACGTGACAACCGGAAAGCTAGTAAATAATTTATTTAGCTAACGCCACACAACTCTGACACGACTCTACCCAAATAGTTGAAGCGTCGTTTTTTTCAAAACTTTTTTACGTTACAACTCAAACTCAAAAGTTCAAGTTCACATTACCACTGCTGGCGTGTGTTTAGAGTTTTTAGAGTCGCGTGGGAAAGAGTTCGTACCTCGTGACATAGTTCGGATGCAGCGCGCGTGCTTACAACGGAAGTATAATGCGATTATCGATTTGCTTATGACAGAAAATGCGTTGAATGGACAAGGTTCGCGGGGGGCGGCGCGGGGCGAGGGGCGCGGGGCGCGGGGTGGTGGGGGGTGAGGGGGGCCTCGGCGGACATGCGGCGCGCTGTAGAGACGCCCGCCGCTGACATCGATAGTAAACAACTTGGATTGTGTTCATGGAACACCCTGTATAGATGGAGAATTAAGGATAATGTGAATGTGGAAAATACAGGCTGCTTGTTTTAAGTATATCTTATAATCTATGAGTTGTTTTGAAATAATTTAATGTGTATTACGTTTGTTTTGAAAACGTTAACATTGATTGTCCATTGCTTTACATTATAAATTTTAATCTGAATAAAACATAAATATCGTATCAAAAATAAGTACCTAAATCGCAAACAACAAGCCAATACTAACAAAACTATAGCCTCTATAGAACTTTATGAGATACACACATACTAAACAAACATATAAAATTGAAAAACAAGGCGTTTATGACAAATTAGGTACAAATAATTTAAGAAGACATCAAAACATGGCACTAGGGCCCCCGTATCGACAGTCCGGCCCCGGCGCCCCGGCCCATGCCTACCGCCTACCGCCGGCACTAGCGCGGGCCCCGAGCGGCGTCAGTGCGCCGGAGGCAGCGGGCTGCGACGCTCGTCCCCGCAGCCCGCCTACATACACCGCGACTGTGCAAATGATTTTGTTTTTATGGCGTTCATATACCAGGTACTGCGAGTGATCGTGCTCG